>JABCJY010000297.1:5512-60226 GCA_013184415.1 Fusarium concolor | reverse complement strand
AGTTATGTCCTATATCTCAAGATTTTATGCTAATAATATGCAGCAAATGGGAAAATCTTCCAAGCAATCCGCGATGAAAATGCCTCCATTGTGGAAAAACACTCGACCCCAAAAAGTACATCCTTCGATATCTAGTGGATAAACATGGAAACGGGAATTGGAAGTCGTGTTGAGGTCTCAGAGCACGATCTGAGGGAATTCTGCCCTGCGCAGCTCGAAAGGTTTCTGAGTTCAAGGGGCACCAAGACAGAATCCAGAGTTCCTCCGTAACTGAAGGGCCATAGAATGAATGAGATTTTCATTAGACATGAAACACCAGTCCTACGTAGACGGCGACTTGGGGAAGAATCAGGCTGTCGCTCTATCAGACAAAGATATTCGCCAAGCTGAGTTAGTTATTTTGGCAGATAGGCTATATATATCTTTCTTAATTTCAAGGCTTCTCCTCGCCCATCATTCCCAAATATCGAGGTTCTTTGCAAAGCCGTCTAATCAAGATAGCGAAAAGGTCCTCAGATCGCTGTCGGCCCGTTTCAGTGTTGGAAACAGGGTGCTCTTCGCTGTATCCTTGGATCCATGCTTCGGCAGTAACAGCAGGCTGGATGCTCAATCGTTCAGCTGGTTGGTCTTCGTCCAACTCTAGGTCGACTACTTCTTCGTCGTATTGAGATGGCACTTCATCGTCGCTGCCCAATTCGATCGTGTCTGAATTATTTATTGCCATGTTCCAAGGTGTTAGTCTGGGCTAACTTCAAATTACTCTCCAGGATGCCGGCATTTCTGACCAGGTGTCCACATTGATCAAACTTTTCTTATCTAATCCCTCCGTCAAATAAATCAAAGTGAGACATACGAAAGGATTATTTCCTTATTGCACTTTAGACATCTTGTAAACCCCAGAATTGTGCCACGACATATCCATGGGGAAAGTACCACTCATATCAGTGTAACCAATGACATCTTTACTTGCACGTGGCATAGTTCTGTGCAAGTATCAGATAGGCTGCACAGGACTTGGCTATAAATTACACTATAGCCCCCCCTGTTTTCTTTATTTCGGCGAGTATCCGTGCGACTCTATTCGGCAAGAGCTTGACGCTATCCAAGAAATACCCACCAATTCTCTTCTACTTCTTCTATCAAAATGACTAGCGAATTGTCTTTGCTTGAACCTTTAAAAGTTTGTGCTGTCTGTGACTTGGCATTAACAAACGAGATACGAGATAATCGCTATCCACACCACAAAAGTGGCATTGACCTAGAACGAGCATCAGAACTCGGGTGTTACATCTGCGGGACGATCCGGCATAGCAAAACTTGGAATGCAAAATTGGACGAATGTCGCTCAAGTTCATTTGACTGCACCCGAGCTGTTAACAATAATGGCTTCCCGAACACTTTGCATGGCTTGACAATTGGGGCAGTGCCTTCTGGTTACTGCTGGGCTTTCCAGCTATGGAAAGAACCGGGTATGATAACATTTGTTCTATTGCATGTTGGGTCTTTGGGCTAATCAACTCAGACCCAACCAGTGGTATTCAGTCATATGTACCCCCTGAGTCACATCATGACCCTGCTCTCATTGATCTTGCCACAAAATGGCTTGAATCTTGTTGCCAGAGGCATGAAGAGTGCCAGATTCAGGATCAAGTATATCGACCGACAAGATTAGTCGAGATCATCGACGCTCTCCATGTTCGGCTTGTATCGCCAATCGGTCGATCTGTTGAGTCAACTAAGTACGTCGCTTTTTCTCACTGTTGGGGAAAGGTCGAAGCCATCAAGCTTCTCACAAACAATGTTGAGCGATTCCAGAATGGACTTCATATCCAATATTTGCCCAAATCTTACCAGGAGGCCGTTCAGATATGTCTCAGAATGGGATTTGCATATATCTGGATAGATTCGCTTTGCATCATCCAAGATTCTGGGGAGGACTGGAAACGAGAGGCCAAAGACATGAAGAGGGTCTACGAGCACGCCATGTTCAAC
This sequence comes from Fusarium concolor, assembly GCA_013184415.1. Classification (NCBI taxonomy): domain Eukaryota; kingdom Fungi; phylum Ascomycota; class Sordariomycetes; order Hypocreales; family Nectriaceae; genus Fusarium; species Fusarium concolor. Next base: position 58,234 of record JABCJY010000297.1, on the reverse strand, counting down.
TTATGCTCTGCTACAGCATCTGATAGCTCGGGAACAAGTTTTCTTTCTCGCCATGCACAGCTTTTGAAACCACAACGAGTGCAAGTTTGTGGTGAAAGTTATCTAATGGTGTGTGATGGCCTGTTTCATGACGACATTGCATTCTGCACCTTACGCTCTCGAGCATGGGTTTATCAGGAATGGTATCTGTCGAAGCGCTCACTTATTATGGGTACTCGCCAGCTCTGGTGGCATTGCCGACAAAGGCTGGCGTGCGAGATTTGGCCAGTTGGGGTGCCAGAAGCCCCTGGAGGGATGTGGTGGAAACAGGCCGAAAGTTTTAAGGAGTCGCCCCCTTCGGTTGATCTAAGCGATATGGATGCCTGGAACCAGCGCGTCCGGTCATACATGAAAGCCAAGTTGACCAGGGAAACAGACCGGCTGATTGCATTTTCTGGAGTTGTTCAATCCTTTGGTCAGTCTCGAAAGATTTCGCAGCACTATCTGGCCGGCCTCTGGCGATGTCATCTGCCGGCGGCACTTTTGTGGCAAGCCAACCCTCCATCGAAGAGATCAGCTACGTACACTGCAGCATCGTGGAGTTGGGCGTCTCTTGCTGGAAACTACCATGTCAGAACAGACCCGGACATACTTCAGGAGCCTTGTTTTGTTTCTGTAGAACATGTGTTACCATTGTGCGAAAATGGAATAGACGGCTTTCCGATGGGAGGAGTGATTACACTCTGTGGCTATTTGTTCCAAGTCGAGTACCGTTTCAGCGAGGGGGACTTTACAATTCCTGGAAACCATGATACGGAGGGGGATCTATTTCTGGATGAGGCCACGGAGAATGATCAGCTCGTCTCACATTTGAACCCTCCCGATCTGGACAATTTTGATCAATGGCTGGAGTTTCGTGCCGTACGAGTGACAATGCGGATTCAGGACGTTAAAGGTCGTTTTTACTTCTTATTGTTCTCTGACAAGGGAGAACCTTATCGCTTTCGATTCAGAGGGCTATTTTTGTACCAGCCAGACGATCAATCCGCTTTTTTCTATCGTGCCGGTTACATGGACTGGGAAAAACTTCCCGAGGGCATCTCCACTGATGAGCTTCCAGTACGGCATGTCAAGAGAAAAGTTCGAGTTTTGTAGTTCTCTGTTAGTCTAAAGGTTCTCAATACCAATATAGTAAACGTTTTTCCAACTATATAGAGATGTAGACGTTTCTGGAAGTTTCTGGAAGTGAAGTGATTGATCAGAGTACTGACGGCACTGCCTTGCCTGCCACCATCGATGTACAAATAAATCTGATACATGTTGATAAGATTCTGTATAATTTATATCTACTCTGAAGATGCCTTAAGATTTGGCCTTTTAGTAATTCCAATACTTGCTGATACCTGAGATTTCTTCTACCTTGGCTTGCTGAAATTATTTGTTTGGTGGGACATTTGGACATTTAACCATAGGTGAGGTGACCGAGTTGGTTATGGCGCCAGGTTAGGGTTAACCTTAATACCAATTCCTGGTGGAGCAATCCTCCTGGATTCGAGTCCCAGCCTCATTAAGCTATTTATTTTTGACCATTGTTGATTTGACTTCGGGCAGTTGTTTTATTTTTGCCTTGTCATACCGATCTTGGCGGGGTTGAGATGTTGACCTCTGCTAGAAGCGTCAGTATAGACCACCTGATTACGAGCACCCTCGCCTGATTAGAAATCGAAGGAAGTGTCATATCTAAAGAAAGATCATACATCTGTCACTTTCGACATGATATATGATGTACTGACGGCATAGGCCAATACAAGAAATAAGCATTGCAAATCTTGGAACTGCAACGGTATCAGTGCCAGTCAATTTCGCCAGCGGACGTCAAAGTAGCAAAAGTCAATGCTCCTGCTGTTTGTCGACTCTGAAACACTGTTATCGATTTGGTTCTGGTCTGACCATGGCGTACCATTGAGGCATAAAGATGCCGCCAGGGCAAGACATCAAACACCAAAAATAAATAGATAAGGAAAACAGAAAAGCACTTCAGGATAAAGAGCAAAAAACATGCAACAGCGGGGATTCGCTGGTCGTCACCGACTCAACTACTAATCCGCCCCTCACCGGCTTGACTATGGGAGAGCGGACGGGATCAGCAATCCATGTATCTTGTTACAAGTGATAAGGAATGTCAGATCCGCGTGATTGGGGTAGTATAGTTATAGCTTAACTTCAGTTTATTAGTAAGTCATGAATGCAATGACGAAACTCCACTCTTGTCAGCCCTCATATTAAGTCCTTTAGATATCCTGGCTCTTTATTAGCCAACAGGTATTTCATAAACCTTTCGCCAGCTCTTGCTAGGATTCAAAATCCTGCCCAGCCAACCCAGTGTTACCAACCGCGGTTTCCTTAATTCGGATTTTGAAGAGCGTGTTTCACGTAATGCTGATTTCTATTTTTTGTCTCCGGGTTGTTTATCTTTATCTAGGTATTCATTTAGCTGTGTGGAGCATTCTGCCTTCATATATGTTACTGGGACTTGGTAATGCCCTTTTTTCTCGCTGTCGCTTGTCCATGATATAGTGTAAACGGACCCTTATGATGTGGGATGGCTCGAGACAATGTCTGCTTTTGTTTTCTGGATCGCATCGGTGATTTTGGAGTAGTCTATGTAAGCGCGATAAGCATTACATTTGATCAAAAGGTTTAAATAGATATACTTGCATGAATTAAAAATGTAACTGAATAAAGACAGGTGAAGAAGATAGCAACAAACATACCTGGGTTAGATGACATTTTGAGAACGGGAGAGACTGTATAGTATAATGTAAAGACTCGGTAAATACAGTGTAAAGTTTTGGAAGCAAGAGAACTTAAATACATTTCTTTAGCCATTAAATCACATCTAGGAACTATACTTGAATCAGTGGTTCTTTACTCCTGACCACTGCTATTCATCTCTGACAAGAGCCAGTGATTCATCTCCTTGAGAGGGTGAATCACTATCGAAAATACCACATGACTACTCTGAAAGCGAACCAAGTTTAGAGTAAGTGCCAAGACCAAGTCTGGGCAACTTTCTGAAGATTCTTGCTCTATAAACTTGAATTATCTTAATCAGATACAATGGGCAATGTCATTCACACGCTGCTTGTCAAAATAGTTATTCAATACCTCAACTGTTCTCCTCTGCAGTGCTGAACCAAGTGTGTGATACTTTTATGGATAATTTGAGATTTCTGAGTAAGAGTTGGGTTTGTGTATAAAAATGTAATAAACGTTTATTTAATAATTAGAGAAAATGGACAAAAAATGAATTTATGATCTGTTCAGATGCGACCGAGGGGAATCGAACCCCTCTCTAACGCTTGGAAGGCGTTAATGCTAACCACTACACCACGGTCGCTTATTGATGCTTTTTGCTTTTCAAATGCGACCTATCTCCTTAGCCGTAAAGGCGCTACACATAGGTATCGCTGACCCACTGGGTCATGATAACCTTTCCCTTTACCTAGCTAAGGCGACTAAGGAAGGTATCTGCAACATACACGTGATTGATCAGTACTTGGCTGCAGGGATCTTTATCATATATAATAGGTGAGGCTAATAAAGCATATCTTAATATCTTTTGTCAGCTCTTATTAATAAGGCTGCTATTGAATAATCGGACTTCGAAGAACCTATGATTTGTTCGGAACCTCGGCAGGGTACACCGGTGTAGCGCCCCCACGGCCAAGGAGATAGCCTGTGTTTTGTCAGCGGAAATAAAATCAGCAGTGCACCGAATTGTTCTCCCCTGCAAATACGGAATTCCGTTCGTAGAGGACGTCTGACCATTTACTGCAGAAAACAACCTTGTGGCTTGGCATGCTGGGCTAATGATATTACGTGGCTAGTTAGAGCGGTATTCTCACGCCCAATACATCCTGGACATGAGCTTTAATTTTTTATCTTTTGTCAGTCGGTGACGTGTCTCTGTTTTTCCAATAGCTAGCTCCCTTTGTATCTAGTTGCGGAAACAAAAGCATGGCTCCAACGACTTTCGCCTCAAAATGGCCAGGAAAGAGTTTGACTGGGTCGCAACTGGTGGGCTTAAAATAAGTATATGACTATCAAGTTATCCAAGACTTTTATTGTTCCTTTCAAGGCTATCAGCCCCATCATCATGACAGTTCGCTCGACACAGATATCTGTGCTCTACCATGTGCAACATCATTCCGAACCATCAAGCCTCTTTTCAATGAAATCAGGCTCCCCAAAAACATCTTTGACTTCTTCATTCTGAATAATCTTTAGATACCAAGTGACAACATTGGGATACTGTTTCCTCATAGGCTCATCAATGACATGCTTGAAGGCCCACGAGAGGGAAGAAGCACCAGACAAATGAGCAAGCGTCAATTCATCCCCGGCGAGAAAAGAGCCACTGCTCAAATGCCTCTCTAGCACCGACAAGCAATATGCCAATTGATCCAGTGCCTTGGTCTCGGTAGCTTCGTCAAAAGGTCTGAACCCGAGTCGCCACAGGAGGAGATCACGGACAGTAGGATAAATTTCTTCCTTGAAGAAACAAATCCATTGTCGAATCTTTGCTGACGTCACAGCATCACAGCCGAGCAGTTGGCCTGCTCGTGGGCCCGACTGGGCCACGTACTGGGCGATGGCGTCGGATTCTACGAGACGGGCGCCATCGGATCCCTCAAAGGCTGGAACTTTTCCAGCGGGAAACTTTGCGAGAAATTCGTCCGTTTTGTTCGTCACAAAGTGTTCATAAGGTGGGAACTCAAATGTGAGATTGTTAAGCTTCGCGGCGGCGAGGATCTAGGAAAAGGATCAGATGTTACCAACGGCAAGGTGCAATGAGAAAGGCGTAATTACCTTGTAAACCATGGGGCTAGGCTTATAGGTATAAAGCTTTCCGAAAGAAGTCATGTTTTCTGCTGACATGTTGTGATTGTTGTCGTTTTCGATTTTTTCAAGGTTGTACATAAGGCCACAAGTTTTACAGCCTCACGAACATTGGTATAGACTCATCTTTTATAATGTTAGTTAAATGACATGTTTCATTGTTAGGCCGGCGTTAATGTGGCCGTTCCGCAAACTCCGTCCGTCGACAACCCGTCCGTCGACAACCCGTCCGTGAGTCCGCCTACCATCTGTGCATATCACCCGTCGTCTAGGACTCCCTAAAAGTACCAACCAAGTGATACAGCCTGTACATACGTCAGTAGTGCCTGAGAGTGGTAAGATTCTAATCTTCGGATAAATTGCGCGGCTTACGTTTACGGCCCGTCGCATCATGCAGGAGTGTCGATCATCTTGCTGGGATGCTAGTGGAGCGAACAGAAAGTCCGCAACCCCGCAAGTGTCTCCTGAATGATTATAAATCACTTTTCTTTCGCTGCATATACTGTTGCATGGGCCATGGAGACAGTCCCCTGTACTTATTCCGTTACCTGATTAGACGTCCCAAACATAAGGGGATAAGATGACCAGGTAACGACTTATCTAATTAGGCATGATATAGATGCCTCTTGTCAGAGTACGCCTCATACTCAATAACCGCAGCAGCAAATCATAGCCTCGAGGAAAAACTAGATACAATGATGACTTAACTCTTCTCTGCTCAAATCATCCGCATCGCAATATAATACATATTTTATCAACCGCCCAGGTACTAGCGTTCATGGCTGATTCTCATATTTGTTGCTATGTCCACCTCAAGACTGGCTTGATTGTGCGTCCACTTTTCATATCGGCCATAGCTTCCTCGTGGTCCTCCATGTCGTAGTAACCTATGAGCTTTTCCAGAGGTAAAAGTCCTTGGGAATGCATCTGAATCAGTTGAGGGATCAACTAACCGTACTTGAGTCAGCAAAGGTTGTTAATAAAGGCATGAAGTCGCACTTACAACCTCTGGGTTACTATCACCCTCGGTACACCCGACATATTCCTTGCCATTAAAAAGATGACCCATGATATTGATCTTAGCATGAGCATCACCACCAGGTGCACCGACGGTAGCGCCTCTGCCTCGCATTCCCAAAGCGGCAACCATGGTCTCGACGATAGACGGAACACCAGTGCAGTCAACGGCGTAGTCGACACCAAGAGGGGGACAAATATCGTTGATTGTCTTGATAATGTGCTCCTGATCAGGTCCCAGGACACCGTGCGTGGCGCCAATCTCTTTGGCGAGTTTAAGTCGCTCTGGCTGTAGGTCAATTGCGATAATGGTGCTGGCCTTTCGTGCTTTGCCCGCCATGACTGCTGCTAAACCCACAGACCCAACTCCAAACACGGCCAGAGAGCTGCCGGGCTTGACATCCAGCGCATTGAAAACAGCACCGACACCTGTCTGTATACCACAGCCCAGTGGTGCAAAGAGATCGAGTGGTGTTTCCGATGGTACCTTGACAAGACTGGATTGGTGAACAATGGTACGCTTGGCAAAAGAGCTTTGCCCAAAAAAGGTGCTGTACATAGGCTTTTCCAACCCATCTGTTAGTGTGAACATAGCCGCAGTGCCATCTGGACGCTTCCCGCCGAAATTGCAGTCACTGAAGCTGTAACAATAAGCTGGGTGATCTGTTTTGCAACTGGGACAAGTGCCGCAAGATGAAAATGCTAAGAGCACCTTGTCACCTGGTGAGACAGAGGTAACATTGGAGCCAGCCTCAAGGACTATGCCTCCTCCTAAAATTAATCAAGGATGTTAGTAAGCTTGCTTATAAGTGATAGTTATGGGCTTCAAAGTAGCTAACCTTCATGGCCCAGGACCGCATTCGGAGCGCATGGTAGTTTGCCAGTTGCGCACGCGAGGTCCGTATGGCAAATGCCAGAGGCATGGATCTCGACGAGGGCCTCATGTGGCTGAAGGGCATCTAAGTGAACTTCCTGAAGTTCGAAGCGGCCATTAAGAACAGGTACGACGAGGGCTGTTGTTGTCTGTGTCATTTTTGCTGTTATAAGTAGTAATTGGCGAGATACTCTTTCAGCTATGAGTTTTCAATCACCCTTTAATAGTCGAGGAACTTGATGATCGACGATACATGTCTTAGAGTACTTGCCGCTGAAAATGCCGACTGCGACTATATGTTCCGAGGCGCTGGATTCGCCGCGGAGACGATGTGGGGATTGAGTGATGATCTTGAACTTAGCGCCATCGTGAGAACTCTCTTCAAGTTTCTAAAGTACCATACCATACCCAGTATGGGATCAATTAAGCGCTTATTTGCCTTTAGATCGCGCCAGTTATTGGTTCGGTGCACCGGAAGACGCCCTCCTAAGTAAATTCTTGTTGGCTTCCAATGCAGTCAGTCATGTCAGAGCCCTTATTCAGTATGATTGGCCGCAAAAGTACTGGATGCCGCAATTCCATCCCGCATTTCATCCCGCATGACAGATCTTGGGGAAGTGGGGGAAATGCGGTAGGATCATGCTTGTAGAGACAGACCCGTGACAGGTGAAGTCGACCTAAAGATCGGCAGCCATGTGTCAACCATATGTCAGGCATGACGAGTCAGACTTTGGATGGATGTCCATGCATGAAAGATAATACAATGGATACCAAGATCATGAACGACATCTTGATTTCCACCAACTTGATGCGGAAAGGTACTGCTATGATCTCCAAAGTTTGATTGATGCTTCAAGGAGAGATCTGCCTATTTTTGGCGTAGTTTGTCACACCTGTCCTGGAATCAACACCGCGGTGGTAGGCGTGTTCTTAAGCATATCTCTAGCCCTGTAACCGTTCAGTATCCAGCCCTTTTGTGTTTCCAAGTGTATTCTACCAAGTTGGCAGCGTCCTTTGTGTCCAAGCTAGAAAGGTCTTCAGAGTGGTTGTTTCCAAGATATGAGCCAAAAACACAAGCAATTGACGACTGGGAGATATGCAAGTAGGAAGAGGGACGTCGTTTACCCAAAAATAAAGAAGCGGCAGAGAGAGGATCGTCTCAATTAAGAATTATGTATCTATCTAATTCTGGAGTTGACTTTTACTTGGTCAACAAGAATGGCACTAAACATTGTTTCGTCATATATGTATAACCCAACACTATTCATATCTCGGAGGCAGATCGTAAGAATCTAATATCCATAAGTTTAGGCAGTGCCCAGGAGGTTCTCAGCGAGGCCAGCAACGGACTGGACGACGGGGTACTTGGGGAGGTTAGGCTTGTAGACCGACTGGCACACAGCGTTGAATTCACTTCGCTTAGCCTGGTCCCGCGCAAGCTCCTCACCAGGAACTCCGAGCTTGACCAACTCATCAGACTTGGCAACGGTATCCCAACCGGGTCCAGCAGCAGGGTTCTTGATCCATGCAACAAACCACTTGTGGATAGAATCAGCAAGAGCTTGCTGAGCTTTGGTGACACCTTGAAGAGCAGCGAAGCACTCATTGCCACCATGGAAGAAGGGAACCTCAGTGCCGTGAGTAGGAGCAGTGTTGGGGGGTCCAACGACGTTGTCGTATTTACCGAAGAAGCGGTACACCCAGGTGTTCTGCTGCTGGCTGCGCATGTCGAGGAGGTAGTCGACGGGGCAGTTGAATCGAGCATCGCCGTACTGAGCGCCGCTGCGAAGAGATTCGCTGGCGTAGTCAGTTGACTTGTAAGCCTCGATGAGAGATTCATCGGGAATATGAGCGCTATCAGCATCGAAGGTGTTGATCCAAGAGCTGAAGTTGCTGTTCTCAGCACCGTAGACGAGGCTGAAGATGGTACCCTCTCCATCAGACGTGCCGGTCAACATGGGAACATGAGAGGGATAGTTTCCAGAGGAGAAGCGGGCAGAGTAGTCGGAGAAACGAGTAATGTCATCAACCACGGGAGTGAACCAAGTGTTGAAGGTGGAGTTGAAGTTCTTGGTCTGGAAGGCAAGGGCATCAACCTTGCGGAGGCAGTCAAGTTGGCCATTGCCGCCCTTGGGGCAGCCAACCTCCTCAGCGACAGCGTTGAGAGCCTCGTTGACAGGAGCATACGCAGGGCCGGACATGGCATTGGCGCTCATCTCAACGGCGCCCTTAAGGAAGGTGTCGGGGTTGTTCCAGAGGTAGTGGTCAACCTGAACACCACCTGAAGAGTGACCACCAAAGACGATATGGTCGGGGTTACCGCCAAAGGCTACACAATGTCAGTTATGATCCTCATGTAATGAAGTGTAACACGTACCCTTGATGTTCTTATGAACCCAGTCCAGAGCCTTCTCAACATCCAAGATGCTGAAGTTTTGTGTCTCATCAGGGTGAGCATCCTTCAACTCGGAAGAATGAGGCGAAGCAAAGATGCTCTCGCGGGTGTTGAAGTTGACATAAACAACGCCATTGCGAGCAAAGTTGGTGCCTTGGATTTGAGGGTTGCTGCTGGAGCCAGTGACCATGGCACCACCATACATGTAAACGAACACCTAAGCGAATGTCAGTCATGCATCTTTAAGTTTGATCTGCAGGAGGGTAAGGCTGACAGGCATGTTCTTGCCCTTGGATGGGGCCCAGATGTTAAGGTTCAGGCAATCTTCATCTTGGCGCGTGAAAGCATTGTTGGAGATGGCTTGAGGACATGTCGCACCATAAGACGTAGCGTCAAACTTGGAACGCGAATTGGGAAGGTCTTGAGGCGCCTTCCATCTATGAGGTGTCAGCTTAGAACATTCCACACATATTTCGACTTAGTCTTACCGGTTCTGGCCACCAGTGGACGCAGCGAAAGGAACTCCGAGATAAACCGCGTTACAGTGCTTGTCGCGGAAACCGTGGATATCACCCTGCGGGAGAGCAGCATAGGGGATCGGGGGGCAAGGAGGACTAGCCGTCACAGGCATAAGACACGTGGCGGCCAGGATTAAACCAGTTGTTGTGAACATGTTTGCGAGGCCCATGGTGTGATGAGATGCAGAAGAGGTGAAGATCGACTGGAGACGAAAAGAGTATGTGGATGAACCTGCAATGTTTTTATCACGAAAAGGACTGTACTATGTTTCAATTCGCCTATATCAGAGACGAGGAATTTCCGAAGTGCGGCCAATTGGCTCGGCGTGCTCTAGGTAGTGGAGTGAAGCAGGGTCCTACAGAGGGTCTGCTAGCCGCATATAGCAGGCCAGCGGCGCAGGAGGCCACTACAATAGAGTTTAGCGGAACGTGCGCTGGTCGATTTTGGGATGCATGATCCGAGTCATGGATGCAAAAAGATGCTGCTAAAATTTTATCAAAAAAGGGGTGCACTGCACGGGAAGAGCGGGAGGCTGAAGAGACTATTGCCTGTAAATGCCGCGTAGGGCAGAAGTTGTTGAATTTTCCGGCAGACTTTAGCAGCCACTGAATGAATGGTACACGTTGAGTTGTCGAGTACTGTAGCATCAAGATTGACGATAATGGATCCAATTCCCAATGTACGATCGATCGCACATCGCTTAGAGATGCAGATGACGGAAATTGTGGAATTGACAGCGACAATTAAAATTGTTTGCCAAGATTGGAATTGATCGGCCAACTTCTTGAGTGATTCTTATGGAAGGTTTTTCTCGGCGCCGAAGATTCTTTAGGTGGTAACCTTTCTCCTTTCGGGATCGGGTCGGAGGATCATCGTAAGGGCACCAATCCCATACACGATCCGTGCTGCCAAGATCCGTCGCGGTCGGCGAACTGAGTACGGATCAACCAATCCCTAGGTTCTGTTCTCGGATCGAACCAATTTCTTCATCAATTCCGCCCTCTAGTTCAGCGTTTTGTGTCATAATATTGGAAGAAAGACACTAATGAATAACCTATTACGAAGAACCACCCCAATTTGTGATTTGACTCTTTGACAGCGGCCGAGTTCCCGCAGCCGCGGTATGTCACCGTTGCCGCTCAACAGCCAGTTTACACCAGTTCACATGCTAAACACGGCTGTATTATTAACAGCATTATCCACTTGGTGTCCCTTTGACTTCGGCACTAGATGCACAGCTTTTATCGTCTAACGGTTTCTGGAAACTCTCAGCCATAGTTCGTTACACAATGAGCTGACAACTTGACCCCAAATAAGTCTCTACCTCGGTGATCACCCAAGGTCAGGGGCAGGAACCGGGCCATCGGTAGCAATAAGTTTCCGTGCCTCCTCCCACCTGTTCTTGCTAGGTTGTCTGCAGATCAACGTCGCAATGGCTGAGGGTCTAGGTCAAGTTGTAAGTCTGGCGAACATTGGGATTGTCTTATGCTGACAGTGTTAGGTTTCTTGGTACATTTGTACCGTTATCGCGTGCATCTTCTTGATTCTCCGAATATGGATTCGTGTGCGCAAGCTTGGACTACTAGCTATTGATGATGCCCTCATTATTTTGGCGACATGTTGTTTGATTGGTGATTTGATCATTCAGCAGTACATGTGGAATTTGGGTATGGCGGATATTCCGAATGCGTCTCGTGAGGATTTTATCAAGATTATGAAGGTAAGTTTACATCCCCGATTGCCTGAGACATGTGTTGGCTAACGCATCCGCAAGATGATCGTCCCCGGATCGATCCTCTACGTCTCGTCGTTATGGGCCATCAAGATTGCCCTCGTTCTGTTTTACAAGCGACTCGCCGCCCCCGGAACGAAGCTGCAAATGATTTACAACGTCACGCTGGGTCTTCTGGTGATCTTTTGGGCTACAATCTTCTTCCACATCATTTTCCAATGCTTTCCCCACGATAAGAGATGGTCGCAAGATCCAGCCTGTAGGATCCACCATTCCCGACCGATAGAGCTCCAACTGACGATTAAAAACAGATCAATGCGATCCGAAGGAGGCAGAGAAGAACTATTGGTTGACCGTCATATGTATGCAATTCTAAACTGTTTGATCCATCGTGGACAAGGCTGACTCTTTACAGTAAACATCGGTACAGACGTCATCAGTATGTAAACGAGGCTACACGATTGAAGATACCGACTAACAACTCCTAGCCATTAGTTTGCCCATCTCAATGGTTCTCAAGCTTCAAATGAAGACGAAGCAGAAGATCGGTGTCGCAGCTATCTTTGCGCTTGGTTTTCTAGTCGTTATCGCAAGCAGTACGTTTTCCACTACCCAATCACAGCACTTACTAACAATATCAGTCATTCGAGCCTACTACTCCAAGCGAAACGAGACCATGTTGACATGCACCGTCTCCATGATCGAAACCGCCGTCGCCATCATTGCAACTTGTCTCCCTCGTATGTCCCCTCCTCCAACCCTACAACATAACATGTCACTAACATTTCCAGCCCTCCGAACGCTCATCCTCGGCCAAATGTCATCAGCTCGAACAGGCTCAAACTACAACAATCGATACGAACTCTCCTCGACAGGCCATCACCGCAGCCACCGAACGAACCAAAGCCGAATCATTACAAATGTCATGGGTGGTACACAAAAGCTAGACAACGATTCACAGGATGAACTGTTCAAAGAGTCTGCGCCAGCACATTCAGTGGGAGGACGAAGTGCGGCCAGTGATAAGAATATCACGGTCAACACCACAATCCACATGCATCTTAGCGCAGAAGACGAGGCGAGAAGATCGCAGGCTAGACTTGATAGTTTTGCCTGAGCGTTTATATATGGTATTCCAATAATAATTTGTAATAGAGGTTGCTAAAAGTTCAAACTATCTACTTGCAAGTATAAGAAGAGGCTTGGTCCGGGTTACCACCCTTGTAATGTACCCGCTTCGGATAAGCACACAGCTCAACAGCTCGTCGCTTTTTCGTACCCACAGTCTCCGCATAAAGAGTATCGGGGGCTTTTCCATGCTCAACCCACTTCACTAGGGCATCGAAGCCGCTTCCAGGATACCAACCCTTGCCACCACTGCAGTGTCCAACACCTGGTGCCTCAAAGAATCGGTAATAGTCATTCGCCTTGGGGTCAACCTCGAGAACACGATTATAGTAATCAATCGATCCCTTATGCGGAATGAGGTTATCAGCGGTTCCATGCCAATGGATTAGTTTTCCACCTGCTTTCTTGAAGTCCGTAAGATCAGGGTCTGCCGAGCCCATCACTGAGGCGAAGCGGTTGACAGATTGGCGGAAGACCTTGCTGTACTCTGCCTTTGACAGCTTCTCTATACTGCCTGTAGGGTCCTCTCGAATAAAAGTGACGATCCAGTCTTTGGCAATAGCAAAGGGAACCCCGGAACAATCCTTCATCGAAGTGCACGTTGTGTTGGCAAGGCTGGTGAGTGGTGCACCACGATCAAGGCCATACCACATAAACTTGCCATCCTCTGTCTGAGGTCCACGCCATGTTGCGAGAGCGATCTCAGCGGCTTTCTTTGAGATTGTCAGAGTGCCCGATGGGTTCTCACATTTGACTGTCTTTCCAATCACAGACTTGGGATCGAAGTTGCAAAGATCCGGATTTGTGATAACACCATCCTTAACGCCATCGAGAATGTCGCAGGATTCGATAGCTGCGTTGGTGATGGCTTCAAGCTCGCAGTTAGGAGGATGGTAGCCTATGGGAAGTTAGCTTGATGAAATCGTCAAATATGATATATCGGTGGTACCTACCTAGGCTATGCATAACAACCATTGGCCAGTACTCTGACGTGACGAACTTGTCCCAGTTGAAAGCAGAAGCGCCGGCGAGAACACCGTTATACTGGGTCGGATATCTCTGTGCCATCATGTGGCCTTGTCGTCCGCCTGTGGAACATCCCTAACAAATATCAGCATTTTCCATCGTCGCAAATACACGATTGACTTACGTTCCAGTATGAGTACTTAGGCTTTTTGCCATAATAAGCAGTCGCGACAGCCTTTCCCAAAGTCGCCGCATCATCCAGAGAAACAGCTGCGAAGTTCTGCAGAGCAGGCCAGTTCAGATTTCCAGGGCTCGTAAATGCCCAATCCAATTCCTGTCTATTCGCCATCAAATGCCCACCGTCCGTGGTAACAGCAGCATATCCATTTGAAGCAGGTTGCGCAAGGTCAGGAACATCTCCAGTTGACCAACCTCCACCACCGACTCCGACGAATCGCTGGTTCCAACCTTTGACTGGCAGCATAACGTAAGTGTTAATAGTGTCATTCCATCCTGGGTGTGTGTATTGAACTGTGACTTGACAGACGGGGAATGGATCAGTTGAATTGTTTGGCCACTCGTTGGTTGGCTTTGGTGGGAGCTCTGCATTTGTGAGGTTGGTGCTGATAGAGAGGATTTCAGCGCCATCAAGCTTGATGGACTTGAATGCATCCCTTGAACAACTGGGCTTTGCAAATACACCTTGAAGGGTCAAGGGCAAAGACAAGGATATGACGGGGAGCTTTGAGAGGACCATGATTGCAAAGTGCCGCTGGCGCTTGGCGCAGATGTGATTGATCAGATTATAGATTCAGCTACAAGACAAAGCGGTCGGTCAAGTCAGAGAGCACACAATTGGGGTAGTGATCTTTGCAGATATATAACAAACGTCTGGAGATTTACCTAGCTGAATCAGTACCCAAAGATATCCTATGCCACTGACTCCTCCCTCGGCGAGCATCTGATTGGGTAACCTATCTGTACTGAGGAACCGCCAAGACCAACAGCGATCAGCAGCAAGCACCCCCAGATTCAACCTGTCGGTAAATGCCCACGGGAACGAATATTCCGTCTAAAGATAGGCAAATCAAGCCTATTTTTGAGCTATCCCCGGATTGTGTGGGGCAAATCGATCTTTGGTAGGATTCCAGCGTGTAACCCCCAACGGATCTACCCCTATTCCCATTGCGATGCCGCGGAGACTAGTCGACTTTCGGGAATGCCCCACGATTCGGCGCTTAAACATGACTCCGTTTGACGGCAAATCGTGGGAAATGCGAGTTGGCGATGGTTTTCTGATAGCTTATTGGGTGATAAGGATCTTTGCTAACTCGTGCTTAATTCTGCAGGCTGAATGGTTCCGTAGGCTCTGGTCTGGTCATAGGTCGGAAGCCGGGTCTTGACGCCATTGGACTGCTATAATTCACCGAACTACTGTAGCGTCCAGAATGTCGGGTGCAGGATGCCGATATCATGGACGACTTTCATGGATGAACGAGAAATAGGCATTAGGTCTGGAACAGGTATGGCGTAATATCATCGCGTTAGCTTTTGTCTCCTAGAAGTACTCAACTCTCTCCTCACGAAACGCCATTAGCGATAGGACAGTAGCTAGAAAGATCGCAACATACTCGACTATGTATTAACTATAACCTATTGCTCAAAATGAAATTCTGTTCACCATCATTCTTCCTTCGGCTTCTGACCAGTCACTATCAAACAGTCAAACATCGGGTGAATCGATCGATCCCGCGACGCTTGTCTAACTTGAGCATTGAAAACCTCAACCTCCTCACGCTTCCATCCCAAAACATCAGTAAACAACACCGCAGTAAAAGCGGCAACTCCCTCACGCATGTTGATTCCCATGAGAGTACCAATTTCCTTGAGCCGTTCGTCCTTGGGCCATGGGCCGATCGGAAGCTTGAAGCGCTCCTCCTTAACACCAGTAAACCCAGCTTCCTTTGCCCATTCCTGGAAAGATGGCGCAGGGTCCATGGTTCTTCCAATCTTCTCGCAGGCTTCTTTGAGATGGTCCATCATCTGGACTAATGGGTTATCAGGCTTGAGTGAGTCGTCCTCAGAATACATGGTATTGGCGGTTTCCTGAAGCTCGATCCAGCCTCCCGGCTTCAAGTTGGCATATGCCTGTCGTAGGAGTCTGGGCCAGTCTTTGATAGAACCAGCCATATATCGGCAATGGATATAGTCGTATGGAATTGGCTCCACCCAGTCAGCCTCCACATCGTCCACGATAAACTTGACATTCGGAGGAACCCAGTCTGGCTGGATCGGGCTCAGGTCATTTCCAACGACTGTAGCACCAGGGTGGTCATCTCCGAACTGAATGGCCCAAATACCAGTTCCTGTGCCGATATCAAGGACATTTAATCCCTCCGGCTCGACCGGGGCCAGAAATAGGCGGTCATGTATCGTGCGAGTGAAAACATGGTGGATCATATCCAGACGATCTTGTTCGGGCTCATCATTTGGGAAGCTGTATTGACCGGCGCGGTCGCTGTGATATCGTCTTCCATGCTTCCAATTGTATTTGAGCACACTGCTGGCAATTGAAGTGCTGCCTGCCACTGAGTCAGCGGTGAAGACAGACTCGGAGTCGTCGGCGGCATGGTTATCGTCCACCTGGACTTCCGGGGCTGTCTGATCCTGGCACATTATGATATATGTTGGCTGTGAGGTAAGACTTTTATTTAAATTGGGTGTCTGGTGGTGGGAGAGAATGGATTTGGGAGCCTATGATATGATCATGAAGTTATCAGAGTGGGGATGTTGCATATTTATCAATGAGCCGAGGTGTAGAAAAACCGCTCACAGAATCACATAATGAAGGAATCTAATCCTTGCAAAAGCGCTCCCTCCGACGTTTGAATGATAACAACTTGTGCAAAAGAAGCAAGACGGCGTCAAATAATGTATTTGAACGTTTAGACATAATATGTCTAGTTTGGTTTATTGGGCTTGAGGCTAAGCAAGCGTAGACTAAATGCTATGGAATATTCATATTTACAAATTTCCGCAAACGAGTTCCATCGATAAGATAAGACAACGTGGCCGAGTGGTTAAGGCGATGCCCTGCTATCTCTCTGAGACATCATAGGCATTGTGTTCGCACGCGTAGGTTCGAATCCTGCCGTTGTCGATAGTTTTTTGTTCCTTTTTGTCATTTTATTGCTGATCCACTGGATTATGGAGCAGTTCGACAACCTATGCACCGTCCGGGTCAAGACAGTTAGAGCTGGACTCACGGACACGTCAACGGAAATCCAGCAGGACAAAGGCATTTACAAGTGTCCACCAAACAGTGAGAAAGCCCAGGTTGCCCCGAAAAGTTCTGGTCAGTTGTCTCAGTTGAGAAACCTACAGACGCGTCGTTAGAGTCGTGGTACGTTGAACCTCTAGTGAGGAACCAGGTGCTTCCTGCAATTATAGCCTTGCCATTTCGTATAACATTCAGAAATTCGGCGACTTTATTACTTGGCTACTTCTTTGTGCTATTGCTTGACTTTTTTATTGGACTCTTGTTGAAATGTACAGGGTTCTGGATGGAATGAGTCGACCCACTTTGTGTAGATTATCTAGGGTAAGGTAGATAAACAAACGTCGCAATAGAAACAATCCAGTACTCAATCTATAACATGAAATTACACAGTGAACTGTATCAAATACTCTCTTTTATTCTTTGCATTTTATCAGTGAAAGAGAGAAGTCCAATATCTTGCACCTATTTATTGCGCGTTGTCTGGATGAGCGACTCGTCGAGTAAGCTGTGGTGGGAAACCAAGATTACTGCTATGTAGGTGACCTGAAGAGCAAAACAAACATAACTGTATGCATACAACGCCGCAGTTGTTAGACAAGAGATGCAAAATATATCACAGTTGTGATATACTCCCATTGCTATCAATAACAAGGCATTCAAGATGCAAAAACAGAATAAGCAAAAAAAGAAACCTGCGTATCACAGGTGGCTGGATCTCTCCCGCCGGGAATTGAACCCGGGTCTCAAGCGTGACAAGCTTGCATACTGACCACTATACTACGGAAGATGAACAGGTTGAGACCTGCTGTAGTGGGGTTGCGCTTGGCAGACGCAGCAGGGTCCATAGATCCATGGCAACTGAGACGCGACACCCAACTGAAAAAAAGCAAAAAACGTCAGCCACCAACACTCTTGGCGCTCTGACGCGCACCGCGACACAACTTCACCAACATCATCAACCTCAAAAAGCATAATCCTTTCAGGCAAAAAGTTAGACAGCCGAGATTTTCTGAGGACGGCAAAAAAACATACAACAGCGGGGATTCGCTGGTCGTCACCGACCCAACTACTAATCCGCCGGTTAGTGGCTTGACTATGGGAGAGCAGACGGGATCCCGTATTTTCCACTACCTTTGGTCGTATGTATTAGCTGTGGTAACGAAACGACTTATAACCAGCTGCTGATATTTATTCTCGTCCGCTGTAAACCCCCTCCAGTCTTATCCCACCCACGCTGAGCACGTATCATCATGACAGCCATGTATTTTAGGTACTGGTGAATTACTCAAGTCTCGAGTAGAAGTGGTAAACGAAATTTGCCTACGCTTGTTTTTATTATTTATCTTGTCTATTTAGAAAGCTTTGCATGTCGATTCACATCCTTGTACAGCAGGTATCGGAACTTGCCAGGTCCACCAGCATAGCACGCTTGTGGACAAAAAGCACGCAGCCACATAAAATCACCAGCTTCCACCTCAACCCAATCCTGGTTAAGTCGATACACAGCCTTGCCCTCCAGCACGTAAAGTCCATGTTCCATAACATGGGTCTCAGCAAAAGGAATAATACCACCGGGCTGGAATGTCACAATGTTCACGTGCATGTCGTGTCGCACGTCTGTGGGGTCGACAAAGCGTGTTGTAGCCCATGCGCCGTTTGTGTCGGGCATTTCCCTAGGGGCAATGTCCTTCTCGTTGGCAAAGAAAGCCTCAGGGGCATCGAGGCCTGGGACGGCTTCATAGGCTTTGCGGACCCAGTGAAAGCGAACTGCTTCGCTGGAGTTGTTGCGAAGAGTCCAACCGCTCTTAGGAGGAAGAAAAGCGTAGCCACCAGTGGTGAGAGTATGTGCCTCGCCGGCCAGAGTAACAGTCATTTCACCCTCGACAACGAATAATACGCCTTCAGCACCGTCATCCATCTCAGCGCGATCGCTACCACCGCCAGGCTGAACCTCCATGATGTACTGAGAAAATGTCTCAGCAAAGCCTGAGAGTGGTCGAGCAATAACCCATAGACGAGTCTGCTCCCAGAAGGGGAGGAAGCTCGTGACGATATCGCTGAAGCAGCCCTTGGGGATGACGGCGTATGACTCGGTGAACATGGCCCGGTCAGTGAGGAGTTGAGTTTGGGGAGGTAGGCCACCCTTTGGTGCGTAGTAGGCACCCATAGTGCTTTCAATGCCCATGCTGATGATTGATAATTGTATGAAGTGAAGTGAAGATAAATGAAAATGTGGTTGGAACTACGGTATCGACAATAATTCGCTGATAGCGCTTTAATACCCCGCCTGAAACCTCCGAGACGGAGGGACCCTTATGAGTTCTGGCCAATCGGGGCCTTGCTAAATCGGAACAAGTTCGTCAGACGCTCGTACTAGTCCTAATCGGGATAGATGTAATAGCGGAAGTGACCCCCGAGCAAGAATGGCTTCGGTGAAAGTGCCGAAGGTGAAGGTTCCTGACCGATAACAAAGAAGTTCATAATTGAATTCGACCCTAGGTACATATCACCTATGATAGCTAAAATGATTGACGGCACGAAGACCCTTCAGCCTGAGTGCAATCACTCCTGGAAAGTGAGATTGTTGCATCCTGCTTAGCAGCCACATTGATAGACACCGGATCTTCAACAATGATCTCCTTTCCTTTATGAGCAGGGCGAGTGATCTTAAACTCTTTCAGCTTGAGATCAGAATGTCCTTTTAATGCCATCTCGGCAAGAGCTTTGCCCAGAGTTGGCACGAACTTCATGGCCCAACCAGCCGTGAAAATAGCGATACTATTCTCTGCACCGCCTCGGAGGTACTTTTCCGGCAAGAAGTCCAGTACGAACATGTTGTCTACATTTTTTAGCCATGCTAATATGGAAGGTTGATGGAGCGACTTACCGAAAACATTGGTCTGGAGACAGCTGACGGTCGAGGCGGGAACCGTTGGGTCGACGCCAACAACATGGTCTCGCACAAAGTCCTGGGTATCTTGAATATCCCTTGGATCAAACACATTGGTCTGGCGCTGGCTTGGATCTTCAATCGTCCGAGTGGCAGCATCGACGGCAATGCGAACGACGTTGGGTGGTCCCCAAGGCAGAGCTGGGAAGCCGTAGAAAAGGCGAGATCTGCCCTCAACCGAAGGCCCAAATTGAAACCACATGCCTTTATCGTGTCAGAAATGTTGATCTAAGGGCAAGTGGTACTCACTGGGGAAGATGGTGCCGTTAGGACCAGCATTCGTGTTGAAATACGTCGCGACCATCTCCCAAATATCCAACCTCAACCCAATTCCAAAGCTCGGCCTCAGAACATGGTTGACATAGGCTCCGCTTGTGATAATGATCTTTTTGGTCAAATACACGACTTCCTTCTCATGTACAGTCGCGTGCACCTCCCAGGTGGACTTGTCCTTGTGTGAAGGGCAAACCCGCTGGACTTTGGTATGTTGTTTGGCCTGGGCTCCGTAGTCCTTTGCAAGACCGTACAAAGTACGTAGCAGGAGTTGCACATTGATGACTCCGTTGTCTGGAGCGAAGAGACCGACCCACTTGGGATCCAGGTTCTTAAAGGGATATTGCTCCTCGATATCCTTAGCACAAACTTTGCGGGTCAGAATACAGATGCAGATTCAGGTTTAGTATACATACGTTTTTTATAGGTCATGTGAAACTTGTCCAAGTTCTTCACGGGACCCAGCAACGTTCCTATGAGATCGATGGCGTCAGTGCAAGCCTTGAAAGCAGAACAACTTCTTACCCTCAGGAGTATCGCCACCCATGTCCTTGTCGCCAAAGTTCAAAAGTCCACCCATCCAGCGAAGCGACACACCTGCGTCTTTCTCAAGAGCATCCCAATGTTTCATGGCCTTGATGGCAAGCTCTGCCATGAACTCTTCGGTGTACCTACTCTGTTAGCGAATGAATTCTATTTTTGCAGTGGTGAACTCACATGGTGCGAAACATGCGGGCCAGATCTCCAGAGCTGCCAGCTTGGTTGAAGAAATTGTTCTGTTCGAGGATGATTACCTTGGCTCCCGCTTTGGCGACCTCGTATCCTGCGGCCAAACCAACTGGACCTCCACCGATGACGACAACATCGAAGACATCTGAGTTGGAGTTGGCCATGATGAAGAACTAATTTTTGAAGTGCAGTGGATATTTTGTGGTAGAATGAATGTGAAAGCGTGGCTACGTTGCGTTTTCTCGTCAGGCTGAATGGGAGGATCAGGCCCTTCTTGTAGACAATCGCTGCATTCTGAGACTAGGCACGGCCCGGAGACACCGCTTCTACACCATCACATTCCGTAACTTGCTGTAATTATGATAGTTATTTGCGGTAGAATGCACCATGAGCCGGAAGTGGCATAAGTGAGGGGTAGCTGCTGCTCAAATGTTCAGCTCATTGGGATATCTCGGGTGAAATAAAGGTTTATGTATAAATACATGCAGCAATACACCACTAAAGCTGAGGAGTTGAGAATATACTGCAAAGGTGCACGAAGTGGCGCTACACTCATTATATCATAATTGACCTTACCCCGCCCCGAGCCGATGAGATTTGTTCTGCAACTTCCGTTTTGGATGCTTATATTGGTTCGGGCGCAGCTGAAAGTGAGACAGCATGGACTATTGGTGATCTAGGCCAGTGGCCGAATTGTGGTATTGTTCGAGCAATCATAATAATTGGCCAGTGGCTTAGCAAGGTCAACTTGGATCTAAAAACGGATACACGTCCAGCTTAAGAATGCCGTCATTAATTATTGGGTAGTAAGTAAGAATCGGCCGGGCAGGCAAGCTTTCAGCCGACAGGCATAAACGCAAATGAGATACCTAGTTCACTGTCAATGTACTACAAGCTATTATAACAATACATTGATTATTGATTGATTGAGCAATTTTGCGTGATACCTCGGCCAGTATGCTGATTATATTACAGGAAATTTAATAATGGATAATACCGAATGCAGCCGGACATTGGTTTGACAGGCAAGTGGACTTATAATAATTTCGTATGGCAAGGCTTCTCAAAGTTTGAAAGATTTGACAATTGCAATTCCTTCGAAATCTCAGAACAATGCCTCGCACTCACACACTACCACCAGTATCAACATAGACAACTCCAACCCTAACCCTAACCCTAACCTACATCGTAAAGCTTCATAAACCTTTGATTAAGCCAATATGTCCAGCCCAGACTTTGGCTAAGTATTACTAAATAAGAGAAATCAAAAAGGCAACGCATCATACGTAAGAAAATAAGATATAGATATAGATATCCAGTATTTGGCAAGTCTCGAATTTGACTGTTGACAACGACGGCTTCTTGTTTCAGCTGAAATATTCAACTCTGTGGCGTGTTTTGTAACCCCTCCTAGATACTCGAACTCAAAATTCCTAGCCCATCAGGGTTCCGCAACCCTGTTCAATATCTGCGCCTGTTCTTAGTTGCGTCTGGCTTGTAACCTACGCGAAGAATGGCCCGGAGCCACCATTTTGGTTTCTCTGAATGGAGCTTTGGTGTTTACTAGAGTGAAATAGAAAACTGTTTGTTTGCTGATACTTGTAAAGTGAGCCCGAACCCGGCGTATTATTTGCTCCTCTTTACTTAATTAAAAATTTGGCTTTCATGTGCAAGAAACTTAAAGATCTAAAGATTGATAAACAAGTTCTTCTCAGGTCCTAGGACCTGACTTCGATCTCGTTACAGGTAAATGTAAGCAAAGAATGCTACACCCTAATACGACCTATTAGATTCTGGTTGGAAATTAAGGTTTAATAAGATGCGAGGCGTACGTCAGTTTTGGAATGACGTAGCGTAGCAGGGTCGCGTGAGAGGTCCAGGGAGGGGTTGCTAGTCAGCAGACTGGCGAGGCTTTGATATCATGCTGAGAAGATGTCCCACCCATGTTCTCCCTATGGGTTGGTTTTCCAAGCTGGTACTAATATCTTGGTTGTAAATACGTTTGATTATTGTAGCAGCAAACACATGGCCTGAATCGAGATCAAGCTCCTGGAGAAGATGTAGTGCAGACGTCTTGGCGTTTGAGCTATTCCACGTCATCCTGAGCATTCTGTAAATACGGTACTTGTCCCAAAGATAAAGGTATTTCCTCCAAGCAACGCCACGCTTAATAAAGCTAATTTCCCAAGATTACAACCACTACTCACTCATAGCAATGAATACCCCATCAAAACGCAGACATCATGACTTCCTCACCCAAAGCTTCCTCAACCATAGCAATTCTGGCTTGCCAGCCAGGTTCCATAAAACGCAACATAAACACCAGCCTTTTGGCCGCTGTGTCAATCCCCATCTTCTCCCCCATAACCTCGGCTCTCTCAGTGTCAAGCTGTCCAAGTCGCTTGGAAACCACCGCAATCTCGCTATGGGTTTTGTTGAGTCCGGCTACACTCCTGTCAAGCTGGTTTGCGACAATATTGTAGACCTCCTTGTGTTCGAGAACAGTCTTTTTACGTCTTTCCACGAACGTGCGTAGGTCGTTATCCCCGGGGTGTTTGTGGTAGAGATCTTCCAGGTCCTTGAGCATCTTATTCTCAGTCTTTGTTGATGTCTCTACATCTTTGAGCGCTTCTTGGGCTTTTTGTTGGTCCCTTGCTAGCTCCTCTCTTTTGGCCTTGAGGGTGCGCTCAACGGTGGTGAGACGACGGTGTTCGTCGTCGATGGATGTTAAGAGCCGCTCGAAGCTCTGCTGGTAAGGCTCTAAGTTCTTCAAAGCAACTTCCAAGCTTGCTTGAAATTCATTTCCGGAAGGCTGAATATAAGTTAGCTTATTATAATCATATGATATGGGTTGGTGTGCAGATGGTACTTACAAGGAGAGAATTCCAATCCAATGTTCCAGGCGCCTGTGAATTTGAATGCCGGACTTCAGGCTTTGTCTCAGTCTTCTGTCTCTTGACCGAGGTTGATGTGAGCGATTCTGAAAAGGTGGCTGCTATTTGAGGGTCAACGATTTGTGTATTTGCTGGCGATGACGGAGCCGGGCGTTTGTTAGTTCCAGTAGCAGAGGCGGGACGAGATGTGGATGGTTGGGTGCCTGCCAGGTGTGAGTATAGAGCCGGTTGAGTAGCCACAGTGGTGGGCGCCGGTGGTGGGCGTTCTGGTAGCGGCTGTGAACTCTGAGAATTGGAACTGGTGCGACGCGACAGTGCCGGCTGCGAGCTGGGCTGTGCGCGTGGAGCCGTAGAACTTGGCTGGGTCTTAACGACGGGCACTGATGGCTGGCTATTTGATCTTTGGCTAGCCTGTGCCTGTCGCGCGCTCTGAGGCGTTGGGATAGTTGGCACAGATGCTGGTGGTTGTGCGCGAGGTTGTGTGCGAGGCTGTGCGGAATTCTGTGCTGCGGTTGCGGATGTCTGGCTGCTTTTCTGTTGTGGAGGACGCATAGTGCTGCTCGGCGTAGCTGCCGCAGAACCAGTCACGGGAGTTTTAGGACTGCCAGGTGTAGACGCCACTGTTTTCTTGAGCAGTTGGGCACCAGGCCGTTGAGTACTCTGGGTACCCTGAGAAGACGGCGGAGTCGGAGCAGCAGAAGATGCAGAAGCTCGTTTGGCCGATCCTTCTGGACGTTGAACAGAGCTCTGAGGTGAGTCATGTACCAAGCGAGATGGTGGTTGTATGTTTCGCCGAGCGCGAGCGCTTGCCTCTGCAGCGTTGGAGCTGGAGCTGGACCTGGAGACGGCAGAATCGCCTCTGGATTGTCCGTTTGTTTTGGGGGGCTCAGGTCTGGAATCGACCTCCATCTCCATGGGCTCATCAGCCGGAATAAACATGTCTTCCGATCTGCTGCTTAACGAACGAATACTTCGCGGCACAGGGGGCGCAGGAGGTGCGCTCTCTTCCTCCGCGTCAGTCAAATCTGGATCATCTTCAGTCTCCTCATCATCATCCTCAGAGGTCATCTCGTCTCTTGGACCCAACGCGACAATCTCATCGGCCGGTTCAGAGTCTTCATCATCACTGTCGCCAACCTCATCGTCGTCATCCGCCTGGCGTCCATTCCATCGTTTTGTTGCCTTAGTATCGACTCCCATTCCGCGCAGCCATTTCCGCACCTTGGCGATATCTGACTTACTCAACCGCGGGCGATCGGAGCGCGAAAGAGCGAAAACTTTCAATCTGCGGCGCACCTCATCAAGCGTCACATTCTCAGCAGACACGACCAGCGTAACCAAGGCAGAGAGGCCTTCCATGAGCCGAATGCCCCAAGTATCAGGCACGAAGCCCTTGCAGAGCTCAGTTGGCCACATACCGCATGCTTGATGAATGCGCTGGGCTGCGTGAAAGGCTCGTTGACTTGGATAGTCAGGGTGAGTAGAAGGGCCGTTGGACGGCCGACTGCGTCTGCGCGCCGAAGACTTTGGAGTCATGATTTAGGCAAATAAAACCAAAAATTACGATGGCATTAGTTGCCAAGGTGGGTGAGCCAGGATGTGGAGGGCGACTCAGGGTGAATGAACAATGAAAAGAATAGGGTGTGATGTGTTTGCGACCCATGAGGTAAACACGGTCATCCCCGTCACGTGTTGGCGCGTGGCGTGGAACCTCAATAGGCAATTGGGGCGGAAAAATTAAAACGAGCTCCGTAGGTAGGTAAATTATATTATATGCAACAAGTCATGCCTCTACGTGCCTTCTATCTCGTTTCATATGGTAACACAGTGATAAAAAGACACCAGCCTCTTTAGCGGACATCTAATCTCAAAATAGATGTATTTTGACCAGTCCTGCTGCGTTTGAGCACACTGGTGCCTTCGGAAGGGTCGCTTATCCTAGGCACCACTGACGAAATCGCCAAGCAGCGCAAGCACTAACGTAAGATTACTGTCAGACAAGACCGTTGAGTAAAACAGCAGGATTTCCTAAGGCATCAATGCCGGCCCATTCTACCTAATGTGTTCCCGTTTACCACCATTTGTTTGCTATTCGCGAAAAACATTTTTCTTGTTTGACAGACCCACATTCCCACTTGGATATCCCGTCAGAGCAATCTTTATTCCGAAATTATAGTGAAAACTTTATCCTGGCAGCATAGGAAACCTTAATCTTCTTCGCTATGCCTACCCAACTCAAAGCTCTGCCATCGGTAGTCTAGGATTTCTAAATCAACTAACTAATAGTTCGTTTGATCGACAAACTGGTATTCATTTTCGTGACAATGAAGAGACAATATCTGTAACTATTGAATTAGATACCGTTGGTTCGCTGTCAGCAGCAAAACTCTGATTCTTCATCGGAGGACTTCATAGAAAACAAGTACCAATCAATGGATTTGGCGCCATCGTACATGACACCTGTTCTTCAGTAAATGTTGACACACTCTTTAATCAGGCTACTACTTTTGGAAGAACAAATCATGCAGGCTTTTCTAGACTCTGCAATGAAGCAAAAGTCCGACTAGGCGGAACTTTGAGCCATATTTCCCAGATTATCAGATGAGAACTGGCAGCTATGTCCTGCCACCAACATCAACTCGCGGCCCCAAGGCCTGAAGATAACAGGCCAAAGGGAGCGAAATCAAGCTGCAGGCCATCCGTAGATTAACATAACAGTCCTACTTCTTCTCAATATTTTGGAGCCACGTTTGCTCACGACATATAACTCTTCTATCATTTTTCGTGGCTCTCAGGCAAGACACAGACAAAAACAATAATATCACACCCTATGCGGAGAAACCCTTCGTAAGAGGAACATACGAAGTCCAAGAAAAGGTTCCTGACATGCTCACGTCGCTTGATTCCTAATTCAAATAGGGTCAAATCAATTGTTCCAGGCATACCCATCTTTGTTCTTGCTCTACAACGCGAATGTTGACGGCAGCCCTATTCACTGCAATGAACTAGGTAAACATAGCTATACTATGACTGGGACTCACAAAAATGCAATAAAAAATTGCTACAAATTGGAAGTGGCTTCGCTGTTGTACTATAGAGTAAGTGGTGTAGATCAGCTCCGCAACCCAAGCCACCCTACACCGCCCTTTGGCAAGTTTCACGAAAAGAACGCAAGCGCGATATTTTACCAGCATTTTCTGAGACTAATCCTTAGTATACCCACTATATTGATAAATACTTGGCTTTGATACTGTCGATGAACTAGAAGACTCGTCCTCATGGGATGCTGTCCAGAGCTCGGCTCGCAACAATAAGAGCCACGCCCGGTTAGCTCAATCGGTAGAGCGTGAGACTCTTACGAGTACGCGATCTCAAGGTTGCGGGTTCGACCCCCGCATCGGGCTGTTCCTATATTCGATTGCGAGCGTTAGCGAGGCTTTCCTTTTTGTCCCTTTTCAGACCTGGGACAACGTGTCATCTTAATTTTGCTTGTCCACCACAGGGTCTCAGAATCGATAGTTTCATTGGAATGGATTAGTGGCGGCGCAAAACCAGTCAGACTTTTCAGCTGAGTCCTGTATAGTACTTAGCGTGGCTTCAGTGCTGCGGACCAACTTTAGCCCTGGAACAAGGTCTCTTATCTGTTCTTTTTATCTCCTGTATATTTCCAAGGGAGTTCCTATAGTTGAATATGTGTTTCATTTAACTACTCAAACTTAGCTGCCGTTCTACTAGGATTACTGGGCCTTAACTCCGGTTGGCTTATAAGTCTCGATTCATTTCAAAAGCTAATCCGAGATAACCCTCATGCTCCCGCTCTTAGAATCATTGAATAGTGAGGGATACCAAGAATCGACACAACACGAAGATCCCTGAAGCCCGCAGCAACATACAACGGCCGTCCTGCTTCAGTAGCTACTAGATAACAATCCT
Source organism: Fusarium concolor (assembly GCA_013184415.1). Taxonomy (NCBI): domain Eukaryota; kingdom Fungi; phylum Ascomycota; class Sordariomycetes; order Hypocreales; family Nectriaceae; genus Fusarium; species Fusarium concolor. The sequence goes on along the minus strand of JABCJY010000297.1, from coordinate 30,663 downwards.
TGCCTTCCTCTGCCGCACGTTCAAGACCCCATTCCAAAAGCATCCTGCCTATGCCGCGTCTCTGATTTCCGGGGCTAACTCCGATATAATCGAGATCTAGTAATCAAGTCAGTGATTCCGATGGAAGAAAGTGGCTGGGAAACACACGCCAAACACCGGCAATCCCCTTCTCTCCAAAAGTTTCGATGGCATCCTGGTTCACCGTTGCCTTCATCTGACTGAACGCCTCCTTATCAAGTGCTGCGCATTTGATCTCTTTGCTCAGGCCGGATTCGCTCCCTGTAGCAGGCTCCGCATCCCAGAGGGAGAAACCAACGATTTGGTCCGTAGGTCCCTTTTCATCATCAATAGCCACAATGAGATGGGAGTCTGGTGACTCCTGACTTGACGTTTTGCGGGCTGCGCGCCACTCATATGCTGCTTCGCCGTCGGGTAGATCTTTCGGCTGCAGATGAGGGGGAAATAAGCGACGTGAGAGGGCATCTGTATCTGGGTGGAAAGCAGACGTTGCGATGCGAGAAATGGCTGGAAGGTGCTCTTCCGAGGCCCTTTTCAGATGGATTGTCATAATGAAGATAGTACTACTGCAGAACAAAGGTTTCCCGGTTTGATGTTGGCTTTCAAGTGACTTGAAAGAGGAGCCGACCGGCATTGGCGGGGTTGGGTCCGCTAAAGTTGCGCCCTAGATGCCTTCGGCGCCCTATTCGTGTCCGACTGACGAATCTAACAATGAAACCAAAATGGACATTAGATAGACCTTGACTTCTATAAATAACTACACGTCGAGTCTCGACTTTCTCTTAGACGACTTCCTGTCTCTTTGGATTGCCGAGATGCTCGTTTGAGCACCATAGTTGTATATGCTCGAAGGTATTATAGGTGCACTGCCAACTCCTCCGTGACTCGCGAAAGCAGTCTTGCTTGATTCAGTATGTTCTTCTGGATTATCTCCTTGTAGAACGACAGTACTGTCACCGTCGCTGGACCGAGAGAACCAAGTTTTTATTTTGACGAGAATTGGCTTGAAAGTGGGGACACAAGCGCAAGTAATTCCAGACACGAGTTCGGCTAGAGACCATGAGGCTGCCATGACGTTCCACCACGTTACGTCTGCTTGAGGCTTGAGCCACGGAAGTCTCAAAATAGCAATAGCCACAGTGCTTGATGAGTGTAAGTGAGATGGAAGCAGACCTTGAGTTTAGAACTTACAGGAATCCCAGGCCAAAGATGCCAGAGAGGTAGAGTTTTTGGGGGAGGGGAAGCTTGAGTTTCCATATAATGGGAAGAGGCATTATGATAATGGCAAAGTCGGTGATGATGTGTATGATCCCGCTGATTGTCCACAAGGTCGTCTGGGAAAAGAAACACCGTCCTTTGATCCGAGGATCCCAGTAAGCCTCGAGTGGAATGCAGAAGATGAAGCATCCTATACATTGGAGAGTCCCGAATATTGAAACAATGCTGATAGCACCGATATAAACCCATCTCATGTTAGAAACAGACATAAGTCGGTAATAATGGATCAAGAAAGCCAGCTTTGTCGCGGAGAGACAGAAGGTATAGAACATGATGGAGATCCAGAAACACTAGAGGGGCCAGGAGTTATAAGCTAAGTTTTTGTAAGAGATATACAGGGACGATATCTTACCCGTAAATAAAGTATGAACTCATCCTGAGTCAGCGTGAAATCGTGTCGTCCAAGTCCATAATCAGTCACTATCGCCATAGGTGAGATGCTGTCCAAAGGTTAACCGTAAAAAACATACTTGCAAGCATAGACGAACCGCATCCGAGAGCGCAAGCCTGAGATAGAGCGTGTTAGGAACCCTCCCTTCCGAAACACATTGGCTGTGACTCACCAAGGCGATCACAACAGTTACATCGTCCAGTCCCAATGCCTTTCTCTGGTGCCGGCACCATAGTCGTAGCCCAACCATCACGGTTGCTAGAGACATTAAAAAGATGCACACTCCTATGATGACCCCCGATTTGTTTTGTTTGGCCTTTTCGGCCATTGCTTTGGCTGTCACGTTCATTGTGGTGCGGGCTGCCAAGATCATAGAGAGACCAGATAAGAAGAAAGAAAAGATTTGATCATAAGCAGGGGTGCCAGGAGCCGAATAGCAACTTAAAGCATAACGTCATAAGATTTTATGACAAGTCCCTGGGCCACGAGTTGGGGTTTACCAACTAATATTGCTCCCGATCTATCAGAGGATTTACGGGCTAATCAAGTCATCATTCCTTGTATTAACATGCCAAGGTCAGATCTGGCCTGTTTTGAGTTAAAGCTCGGCTTGACCAGGTCGTGACTGGAATGTGGCTAGTCTCTAGATATCAGAGTAATTTGCAGATGTTGAAAGCCACAGCAGGCTTTTGATGGAATCCGACCAGGAATTGTCTGAACTGAACGCCACATGGCTTGTTGGATCGCCCTCGATGGACCGCATCGGCTTCCAGCAGACGGGTAACACGGTTTGCTGGTCCCATCAACAAATGGCTGCGGGAGTTGCAATGGGAATAAGCTTTTGAGAACATTTCTAAATAAAGCTTATTTTACTGCCTATTAAACAGCACCAGTAAAAACGACCCCCCAATTATTGTCTCTTTATCTGAGATGCCGTCGCTTGAAAGTTATTGCACGGTCGGTTGGAGCTTGTTGTTTGACTTTGGTGGGCAGAATAGACTTCGAGCCCTGCACATTGATAAAAAACAAATACTTCCACATAATAGGGGTCATAGTCAATGCCCTCATCGGCCACTAGCACATGCATTTGCCTTAGATTCCTATCGTTTAAGCAACAGAAGGATGGAGAGCACATATTAGTCACCTATGATGATGTTTTATCACGAAACACTATATGTCTTTGCTCCTGATTAATATTAGAACATCCTATAGAGGTAAAATATAACAGTTCAGACATTAGTCCTAAAATAACTCAGTAATAACTTTAACTACCCTGATACATCCTTAACCAAGGAAACATCATCCACATAAAACTCAAGGACCTGGCAAACACCATGGATATAAATACTCGGCCCAGCATCCCAACGCTCTTGTGTCCAGGTGCAGGTCAATGTAGCTGACGTCCATGTTCCGATAGGGGCCCTAAAGCTCTTAGAATCGAAGAACCCGGATCCGCCGTTGCATGCGATAAATCACGAAAAGCAATTTGATGTTGATGTATGCTGTAAGAGTGTAGCGGTAGGACTGAGTATATCAATCTCATGGTGGCGGTTGAGTGTGAAGATCAACATGAAAAAAGAAGATGAAAAGGCTGGTGGCGTTACAAACAAGATAAAACACGCCCAATTCGGTGATAGCGACAAGGAATTTCTTTATTTCTTTAATTAACTTGCCAATAGCTCAGGGACCCTGTGCTTTAGTATCGCGAACCATTGGATGTGGCGTTGGCGGAACCAACAGTTTCCCCTGTATATTCATGTTTGTGGATGCTGGGAAATTAAAGTGAGGGTCTAGCACCTCAGCCGCAATAGACTCAGCTTTTGTCATCTTGTCAACTAGAAGTTTAGGGATATGCTTAACCATATCTTTACCAGGATCGACTATCTATCATTGGAATACCAAGATTATCCCAGGACGAGTCCATACCTACGGCTATCAACGATATACTAAAGAAGTCGGCCATGATCTAGTATACCGTGAAGAAAGGCCGCCCTCACGACTTGAGTTTCGTAAACTTGATGAGACATGTGGATTCCTGGGACAAGTCAGTTATATGTCGACCAGTTGAAGGGTAAGAAAGACAAACCTGCACCTTCGAGAACCGGTCATCATAGAAAGTCTCAACACGAGCCGTGATCGCTGGTGTAGTGTCTTCAAACCCAGGAGCAATTGTTGTACGGAACTGTCTGTACATAGTAGCTGCGAGGACAGTCATTTCGACCATAGCCAAACTGGTTGATGTTAGCAATCAAGAATCCAAAGAAAGTAACGAGAGTGACAAAAGTGCCACTTACTGCATGCCAATGCACATTCGTCCGCCGCTAGAAAACCCCCAGAACCATCGGTTCAGCTCTGCAGCGTCCGGTCCAAGCCATCGATCTGGGTTGAAAACCAAGGGATCTTTGAACACATCTGCGTTGCGATGCATAACCCATGGTGACATTCCCACAACGGTGTTTCCAGGAATGGTATAGCCATCGATCACAGACTCAGTCTCGACAGATCGCGGCTCTGTGCTTGGGAGTGGAGCATATAGTCTGAGCGTCTCTTTGATGATGGCGTTGAGATATGTGCATCGGTCGCTTGCTTCGGCTCTGGGGTTGCCCCATTGATTCAGTCCATCTCCTGAAATGGCCATGACTTCCTCCCTTAACTTTTCCTGATACTTTTCGTTGCCCGGCAGAGAGAGTGCCCAGATAAGAAACATCAATGAGTCGCTGGTTGTGTCGATTCCAGCGAGGAAGTGATCGGCGCACTCCGATGCCATTTGCATATCGCTTAATCCACCGGGCACCTGAGTCTCGTGGTATTGCCAGAGGCTTTGAATAATCGGGGTGTGATCATCTATAACAGTTTCCTGTTAGTAATGCACGAATATGAATTAGCAAATTAGAGTCTCAACTATACTTTTTGGTTCTGGTGGCTTTTCCACCTGAGCTTCTGCCTTGAAAGCCTTGAAGGCCTGCAACGCGTGCCCTCGAATACCAGTGTAGGTGGTAGGTTGTTGCATTGGAAGAACTGGCTTCACAAGCTGTCCCATGAATCCTGACTGGCGGTACAACCATTGGGTCAAAGGCTTCAGGTGCACGATAGACCAAGAAAGCCTTCGACGCGACGGGTGCAATATGTCTGAGATCAGCGCCCGGTGAAACGCGGAACCTCGGATAGCTGCTGTTTGCCCGTACTCTCCATAGACGAACGCGGTGATGTTGTCAAGCGAGTAGTAGTGCAAAGTGGAAAAGATCTCGCTAATCATGTCTGGTTGAGCCTCAATCAGGTCTAGATACTGTCGAGCTCTCCTCTCGACCATCTTTGCAGTCGGTTGTTTCATAACGACAGACTTGGAATAAGCATGCGACAAAAGTTTCTTCCTTTCGCCGTGCTCTTTAGGCGAATGGAGAGTGAACAGGTTCTGCTCGCCGTAGACATCGAACATGCGGTAGAAGCTAGTTCGACCAAATCGGCTTCCAGGTCCGTAGATGGTTCGCAATGCTGATAAGCTATTGAATGAGACCTCGTTTGGGCCGATTCGCACTACTGGACCGTATTGCTGATGCAGCTGGAAGATAGTGCGAGTACGCGTTCCTTTCCAATCTTCGTAAGCTAGTCGCCATTTTGTGAAAGCGAATGATTTGGGCCCAGGGACATGTCGGAGCGGGCTTAAGATCAGGGGATCTAGAAACAGATGCTTAATGAGAAGCACAACAGCGACAACGGCTGCGGCGATTGGAAGAATTGCCATATTGAAGTTTTGGGCTTGTCGCAGCGATAGGTGAGTATCACGAGACTGGCCAATTAGTCCTTGTCTGTTGATGTCAGATCGATGGTGTATTTGCCTTTCCCCGCACAGACAGCAGCAGCAGGTTAAGAACAAGGGCGTGCCTTTTTCTTCAGATTTGATGTAGCATTGAAGATTTCGTCATAAAACCCTCAGTGGATCTGAAACGTCAAATGCATTTTTCAAGTGCGGAGAAATTTCATGATTCCCGGCTCACGGAGGTTGGTACCGACGGTCGTCGGCAATTGGCGCCGTGTTTGGTAAGTTACACTAAGTTGGTATAAAATGGAGAAGACTCTCTTTCTGCCACTCATGTAACGCGCATTCTAACTTTGCCTTATCAGATAAGAATCATCATGATGTTCTCCACTGCCAGAGTTCTACGATCAGTTGAGAACGAAATAATCAAGCCATAAAGACCACGAGCTTCTATCTCGGAATCAATTCAAAACATCAGCATAAAATCTCAATCATGGACCAATGCCACCTGGCTATAAGAGGAATTATAAAAGAGAGGATCCTGCTTTCTTCGCACTTTGACGGTTTTGTGAACAGCACCAGCCGTATACATCAAGGACGTAACCAACCCGATCACGGAATAGGCAATGATCCAGCTCAATGATGCACCAGCCAAATTCAGGCCAAGACCTCCATTAACAATTCCAAATATCATCAGGATCCGGCCATACCAGAGATGACCGTAACTAATACCTGTTCGTCGCTGATATTTGAGGTAGTTCCGATGATGCAGCCATCCCAAGATAGGTTGCAAAACCATCAGGCCGCATACTACCGTGCCGATTATGACATGAGGTTGAGTAAACCACTGGAAAAAGAGTTAGCAAAGAACATCTGAAATAGAAACGGTTAAATGCTCACGTAATGCTCACGGTCAGCGGCGATTTTGCCTAGAGCGAAGCCAATCCACATCCCGATAAAAACCACAAACTGCCACGAAGCATGAATAAACCATTTCGAAAGAAGAGGCATCAAAAGTGATCCGAGGGGGTATCCCAGAAGGAAAACGACCGACATGACGATCCCATGGATTGTAGCAACACGGTCGCTGCCGCCACCGCCACCAGTTTCTGCATCGCTTGGCGGATCAGTCGACATATGGCCCAAAGGGTTGCCACCAGAGGTGACAACGGCCTTAGAAAAGTCAACACTGAAACTGTTGTGTTCATCATGTTCTGTTATATCAACATCGATATCGGTCGTGTTCAAGGCCTTTCCAGATTTCCAAGCACTAATCCAGTGATTCGACTGTCTATAGTGCATGTTTCCGAGATCGCCACATGCAATATTCGCGACCATCGTATTATTGTGTACTCCGCTACCTTTGAGAAGCTTCATAGAGCGCATACGATTATGCATGGGCATCTCATGACCGTGACCCAGCCTAGTACTCAAAGTGACACCGCCATGGCCGTCTTGGTAAATGACGAACATGGTTGAGCCGCTCATCTGATCGCCTGTTCCGAGGCCGACCCATTGGTATTCGACGGGAGCTTGGATTCGGATGTATATGTTACCGGAGTTTGAAGAGGCTGTTGATGACGGGACCGCCCAGGTGTAGCAGATTTTGTTGGATTTTCCGTTGCAGTAAGATGTCGGGGACGCTGATGTCTGGCCAGCAACTAGAATGCATGAGATCCTGCTTGATGTTCGTTTTCATTTGGGACTTACAGAGTGCCAAGGCCGCAGCGATGGCGATGCTCGAGAAAGACTTCATATTGGAGAACTTCGGAGTCTTGACAGGATGATAGTGACGATGAGAGACAAAGGAGGTTTAAAAGGTGACCATGCTCAATAGATGAGGAGATCTTCAGGAGCTACCGGCCAGCCACCATGGTGATCCCCTGGATCCAAGAGCTTCTTATGCTGTATCAGGAACTATCAGCCACCAAAAGCATATTGCCAAAGTCCCAAGCCACCTCAGCACACCATAATCATCATTTCAAACCACTGCAAGAGTAGTCTCGATCCAAATCCCAAGTACCTGGAGCTCTCCCCTTTGTCCAATCAGACGCATCATAAGATTGCTTATCACATCGGATGGTTAAAATTCCGAGCCAAAATGCGGTGCAATGTCAGCGGGCTGTCAGCCTCTATCTGACCCCCAAATTAGTTGAACGGCAGAACGGCTCAGGGTCAGATTCAGCTGTTGTCTGTGCGCAAGCCTCATCTCCAGTCTTTGGCACGTCAATGACATGCTGTAGGCACAGTGCACAATTGATCAGTGCGGAAGTCGCCCCATTCTCAGCGTTTCATATCGGAGGACTCTAGTGCCACTTATTTTCCTTCAAATCGTACAATTTTATCAGAGGATATTCGAAAAATGACGTGTCGGTATTTGGACCCTGATCAAAGGGCCTATGATAACTGAGCATTCCCCGCTGACTATTTCTTGTTGGCTGATCAAGTCCAAAGGTCGGTCAGCATCAGCCTCGAACGTGATCCATAAAAATAGTCAGAGTCAATCCGACGGGATGTCCCATTAGCATTCAGCTAATCTTCGTCGCGAAGGTTTGACCACCAACAGCTGCGAATTGCCCGTTGTATTCACTTTAGACATAACCGTAAAATCTTTGGGTGCAGCATCGCAGGAACAAGCTTTCTGCCGCGAACTCTGTCAGCGATAGCTTCGAGCTACGGATACCTAGTTTATAGCTGAGCAACCTTTCCAGCTCCCAATCGGGTGAGAATGAAGCTCAGAATCTTTCCGTGGCCATCATCCCCGCTTCCCCTAATTTCAGTCCTAACGCGAAGTGTCGCTATGAGATAAGGCCCTTTTGAAGGTGGAAGATGCAGGGCCGTGGCGGTTATCACCGTTACAGCTGCATGGCGAATGTAACATCTCTTTAGACGCCACAAAACTTGTGAATCCTAAAGAATCATAAAAGCTAGCTAAGTCTTACCTAATCTCATGTATAATATTGGGTATTCCTTAACAGGCATTAGCCCTACAAGTCTTTACGCCATCTGAAGAGATACCAGTAAAAAACCACATCACTTGCTTTCTATCGTGACAGGTGGGCCAATTAACACGGTCAAAAATCGTAGATAAAATTCTGCTGAAAGTGAAGTTTGAACTACAAATTATGGTAATGAAAATAAAAATAATTAAGGCGCATCTTTACCAGAGCCGCTGTCCTTGATGACTTTGCCGCCAGATTACGGCCTCCACATGAAACCGGGATGCTTCCAATCCAGATAACCAACCTCGGCATCGCTCTTCCCAACCAAAGCTTGGCCGACATCAATTTTCGCTCTCCTCTTATTATCCCATCTCATGAATGCGTGCAAAATAATGGTGAGAATAAAGATTGCTGAGCACGAGCCAAGGTTGAGGCCGTTTCCAATCGGGTAGTTCGGCCCATCGAAGGGCAGAAAGCACCATGTCGAGACCAATCCTCCGATATTGCCAAGCATGACATTCAATCCGATGCCAGAAGCGCGCGCTGTATCGGTAACCAAATTGGCTGATACCTGTGCATTCGACAAAGAACCGTTGACGAAGGTGCCTGCGCAGATGAGGAATGTTCCGGCGTAGCGCACATATGCTGGAATGAGTTAGCAATGATCTCTGATACCTTAAAACGCGGTGGTACTGACGGTTTGTGGTGCTGAGAAACATGATATAACCCGAAATAACAGGAAGCTGTGTCAAGTTGATGAATATGTTTCGTCGATCAAGCCGTGTCGATAGCCAGCTGACGAAAATGACGCAAAAAGTGCCAACCATATAAGGCGGTACAGTACGCAGCTGTTGTTGGACAACCGAGGCCTTCGGGTAGATAGTTCTGACAATTGTAGGTGCGAAGAATGCGAGTCCCTGAACCGTCACGTTGGTGAAGAAGAAGATGACCGAGGTTCCGATGGTTACGGGTGAGCTGATGCCGCGACGGGCTAACTTCCAGGAGAACTTCTCGAGGACTTCAGTGGTACCGACTCTTTCGGACTTGATACGTGCGATAGCAAGATCTTTCTCCTCCTGGCTTAACCATCGAGCAGTGCTTGGTCGGTCAGTCATGGTGCCAAAGGCGATAAGTCCTAGTACGCAAGTTGCAATACCCTCGATGGCAAAGATCATTCGCCACCTGGTTAGTGAACCGAAACGGTCGAGGCTAAGGATTGCAGAAGCCAAAAGGCCTCCGAAACCTCCGCCGAATGAACCCATGGCGACATATATAGAAAGTCGAAAGGCGAGTTCGCTACGTCGATACCAGCGACTGAGATAGTAGGCGATACCGGGCAGCATACCAGCCTCAAAGATGCCTAGGATGAATCTGACAGCGCACGCTTGGCCCATAGTGTGGACAAAGGCCGTTCCGAGTGAAGCGATACCAAAGGCGACTGTTGTGGCGGGAATGAACCAACCGGGTCCAATCCACTTACAGACCATGTTTAAGGGAAGTTCGAAAGCGATATAAGACTATCATCCAAGCAATTGAATCAGTGTGAGTGACAAGAGGAGACACAGAACGTGACTTACAATGTAGAAGACCGTCAATAAGAGATTGAAGTCATAACCTGCAAGACCGAGGTCCTTCTCAAGACCAGCCAATCGAGCGTTTCCAATATTGGCACGATCAACAAAGCACATCAAGTATAGAATCGTGACTGATGGCATGATATACCAGTCAAGCTTGCGACGCAGCCGCTTTTCAGCCTCTGCGTCGAAAGTGGCAATTGGGTTTCCATGTCTGAAAAAGCTGTCAGCAATGCACACGACCAGGAACGGCTCACTTACTCGTCAGTTGCTACATGTCCTCTCACAGCAGTATCATGAGCATCCGCGTGTTCAATTTCTCCCTTGGCCCAATCGGTATGCCCCTTCTCCATATCGGAATTTTTGACAGACATGATGAAGATACCAGTGCTCCTGGGGTGACACTGACCAGCTCCTAAAGTCTGGGGAAGAAAGATCTGTTAAATACCGACTTTTCAATATTTTACGACATCCAATCATGATATTGCCCAGATTGCCAAGAAGTGAGGGGGTGAATAGTCTGTCGGGTAACGGGTTGTAAAAGCATCGGATACCGGGTCGAGGTATGATTTATTGACGAACTAGGTAATAATAATAAGCAATGCTGGATTCTGTCCAGTAGAAAGTGTCATAATTGCATTGGAGTACATCGTCGGTAGTTAAGCTTAAATCTGGGGTACGGAAAAGCTGGGGGAGACCCGCCGGCGGCTATGGGATCGTCCCTGGAGATAACATAGGACTAGAAGATCGGCTATCGCACCTCTCCAGCCATTGAGGTTGTGATCTTTCTGGAGCATATCCACATGAATCGCTATGGGACTCATGTGCTTTTAGTTGAGTGATATGCACGTTCCCCACGTTCCAGTCTCTCGGGCCCAGAGAGATGCAAGTCTGATCACAGGGTATCGGAAGATCAATCAGTACAGTATTTCCCCTCTTACCTTTGTTCTCATAATCAGATTGCCAAGTAGCTAACATATACAGCTTATTGCGCGTCCCAGTAGACGACAGTGTTGAGTGCGGCTAAAAGCTTTTACTTATATATTCATCTTCGTTTTAGACTGGACCATCATCAGTCGCCGTAAGCACCCACTAAATATCACAAAGAGTCAGTCGAGTACACCATTGGTATCATCTTGCAGATTTGAGGACATGCAGCAGCTTACATTGTTATTCGACTACAGACCATAATGAAGATCACGAAGATGTAACTCCAAATCTACATTAACCATAAAATGGTATTTAATCACATTTCAGGAAATCTCAGTTTCCTTCAGGTTGTACTGCCAGATGATTGCATTTTGACAACTGATGCCCAGAGTGGGGCCGATACAATAAGCATGATAAGAGAATGCACGCTACACAGCATTAACGAGTTGCATCACCGCCAATATCTGACAGCTTTACTCTCATTTATATGAATTTTTCGTGCATCACAGAAGCTTCTAATTCTGTATATAGGTTATGGAACTTGAGCTGCTGGCAATGTCAGGATAGTGATGACAAGGTACGCCTTACATACTTTGATCGCGCCATTGGTGATTATCGTCTACCAAGTTATTTGAACCAAGGCATCGCAATTAAATTGCCTAGACTCTGGCAGTTGACACACCCGCCTATCTCACGATGCAATATTATGCGAAAACTAGCAGCAAATCTTGAATTACAGTCAGTGATTATCTGTTTCTACACCATTTTCTTCGAATGAACGCGTTGGCGTAGGGTAAGTCGCGCGTCATTGATCACAGTCTGGAACGCGATAGCGCGCATGTACCAATACCTAAAAATCAACCATTTTAGCATTATCAATAGCGTACCCATACCTGCTTGGCTCCCGGTTCTTACCATGCTCCAAGTTTTCGTGACCCACTGGAATGGGGGACACGCGACAACTAGAATTTTACGCGGGGCCCCAGGTTCCAGCGAACGAACCGTGGGCTCGTAGGCTAACCACGGCTGACCTGGTCGGCAGCGCAAAGGACCCCCCGAAAGGGTAAATACATGACCAACACGAACACTTCGAGCCCACTTGGCCTGTGATCTTTGCAAGTGGTGCAATTGAAGCTGTCTCATGTTTGATGAAGTAACTGCTTGTCATTAATCTCGTGATTAGAATACTCTTGCCAGTTGTTCTGTTATCTTGATGAATTGGTGCATGGTTGGTACTTTTCTTGATGACAAGTGTCTGTATTACGTGCCATTGTACTGGTATGTTCGCATTGTACAGCAGATTAAAATAACTAACTGATGCTTCTTCTCAATTCAACGTCTAAATAGTGCGGCTCAAGATGTCACCACTTCAAAAGTTCAATCGATTGAGCCTCCAACCTTGGCTCCAGCCGGTAGTGGTGGTCAGACCTTGGCAGCACTAACCCCAAACAAGGGGCCTTAGCCTACGCTTTTTCACCCTTGCAAATCCATCAACTCCAGAAAACATCCCCAGTCCCCGGGGTAGAAAAATGTTTAAAAGAGCCAAAGTCTCTCCTTACCCCAGATTTCAATCATCACTCTCCACAGCTTCAACTCTTCACCATGTCTACCTCGGACGGTCCTTACACCATGGAGGCTCATGCTGCCCCTAAGAAAACCATTTGGCAGTCGATTCGTGAGAATCCTAAGGTTATCTTCATTGCCTTCTTTGCTTCGTAAGTATAACTAACACCTTGCTATAATTTGGAGTTTTAAGTTAACGATAGTAGGCTTGGTGGCTTTGAGTATGGATACCAACAAGGTGTCCTGGGTCAATCCCTCGTCATGACCCGCTTCACACAGAACTTCCCCTCTGTTGTTCAATCCTCCTCAGCAACAGGATGGCTCACATCTATCCTCCAGCTAGGAGGTATCCTCGGATCTTTATCCGCCGGTGTTTCCAGCGAACTTATCTCGCGAAAGTACACCATGTTCATCGCCTGCTGCTGGGTCGTCCTTGGCAGTTATCTCTACGTCGGTGCCACTGAAGGAAAGCCATCTCTTCTGTACGCAGGTCGATTTTTGACTGGTGTTGGTGTTGGTCTTTTCAGCGGTGTTGGACCCTTGTACAACGCCGAGCTGTCAGCACCCGAGATGCGAGGTCTTCTTGTTTCATTCTACCAACTTGCTACCATCCTCGGAATCATGCTTTCCTTCTGGTGCGGTTACGGAAGCAACTACATCGGTGGAACCGGCGATGGACAGTCCGATCTTGCCTGGCGACTTCCCTCTATCATCCAGGGTATTCCCGCTGCCATGCTCGCCGTAGGAATCTGGTTCATGCCTTTCTCGCCCCGCTGGCTGGTCAAGGTTGGTCGCGACGAAGAAGCCAAGTCTACCTTGGCATGGATGCGAAAGCTCCCCATCGACGATGACCGCGTCCAGGTTGAGTACCTCGAGATCAAGTCAGAGGCCATCTTTGAGCAAAAGGTCTTCGCTCGCGATTTCCCCCATCTCGCCGAGCGAAACACCAATCGATTCATGCAGCAGATTGCTCAATACGTCACTTGCTTCCGATCAATGGATAACCTCAAGCGTGTCTGCACTGCTTGGCTCATCATGTTCTTCCAGCAGTGGTCAGGTATTGATGCTATCATCTACTATGCGTCCAATGTCTTTATCAGCCTGGGTCTTACCGGTGGAACTATCGCTCTGCTTGCAACTGGTGTCACGGGTGTTGTTTTCCTCATCAGCACTATCCCTGCTATGTTGATCATCGATCGCGTTGGCCGCAAGCCTCTTTTGCTGATCGGATCCATTGTTATGGGTGCCAGTATGATTACAGTCGGAATCATCGTCGCCAAGTTCCGCCATGATTGGCCATCTCACGTCGCTGCTGGTTGGTCCGCAGTTGGTAAGTCGAGCTCCCTTCTTTTCTCCCTTTCATCGCTAACCTAGTTCTTCAGCTCTCATCTGGGTGTACATTGCCGGCTTCGGCGCCACATGGGGTCCCGTCTCTTGGACTCTCGTCTCCGAGATCTTCCCCCTCTCTATTCGCGCCAAGGGAGCCTCCATCGGTGCATCAAGCAACTGGGTCAACAACTTCGCCATCGCCTTCTTCGTTCCTCCCATGCTCGAGGCTTGGGAGTGGGGAACCTACATTTTCTTTGCCGTTTTCCTCTTCGTTGGTATTCTTTGGGTCTGGTTCTACCTGCCTGAGACCAAGGGTGCTTCTCTTGAGGAGATGGACCGCGTCTTCAAGAGCCGTGCTGGAGAGCAAGATGCTGAGTTGCTTCGAGAGGCACAGGCCGAGGTCGGACTCATTGGTTCTGTTGCTGCACGAAAGACTTCTTTTGAGAAGGAGGGTGAGAAGCACGTTGAGGCTTTGTAAATACAGAATACGGATGTTTATGAGAATGGGGTAATCGAGACGAAGAGCGGTGTTTGCGATAGGGTCGAGCAATGTTCTATATAAAGTCACGTCTAATGATCACGATCGATCTACTTCTTACTTGCCAATTGTGTTCAGAACCCTTGAGTGACAAACTGTACTTCAGCATGGGACTCCCAAGTTATGCACCCAATCAAGTGAGATTCCTAGGCCAAGAGATCCCAGAGATATATACTACAGTACTGGCGCTAACCCATAATAGTTGCGAAATCTAGATTATCGCATATATCGATATTGACTTTGCGCAGTACATCCATCAGTCGTATTGTGAGACAATCCGATATCATGCGATAGTAAGGAGCATTCAGGGCAATGGCTTGCGACTCGAACAAATAACATGATAATTTTTGTTTAATTATTGGCCTATTTAAATTACTAAGATATCGTAATGCCAAGCACAGCGTTTTTATTAGACATCGAAGAGGCCAGCCCCTTGATAGTTAATATGTTATGTCGCGTGTTTGCAGGGACAGGTCCTGTAACATAAATTGCCACCATTAGCATATTAAAGTCACAGACACACTACGAAAGGCGGAGAAATTTTAACATGTTGCATGTCTGTGCTTTCTGGGGCAATTTTGAAACTAATTGATGCCGTGACCTTGGTGAAGTTACCTAGAAAACGGAGCCTTTGCCGGTTGTTACGTTACCGAGTCATGGCCTGAGAGTATTGTCGCCTATGACCCCCGAATCTGGCTTAGTACATCCTCCCCGGCGAACTTTGAGAGTGTGTGATGATTGGCCAATAAAAGCTCTGATTGGTGAGAAGCCGATCCTTCGGGGATCGCCGGATTCTGCAGATTGCTCCGTTTTTTACTCAGATCACTGAGAGGAATTGGACGTGAGGAGCAGGAGGCTATATTCCCTGTTTAGGATGCATCCATCATTCATCTCCAATCTAATCCATCAATATTCTTGGTGTTCATCAGCATGTGCCTTGAATAGGCGATCGTACCAACCTCACTACCCCACATAAGCTTCCCATCAGATTAGCTCACAATGGCTTTCTTCCCTTCGGAAGATTTCTCCCTTGACCCACGCTTCATCGAGCTCCAAGAAGAACTGCGGTCCGTGCTATTCGCTGGACTTTCCGGCCTATCACCCAGCGCGTCATGTACACCGGAAGCAGAGTCAACACCAACAGAGACACCTCAAACTCTCAACTTCTCCAGCGTCACTGTCAATGTTCCAAATGACAGGCTGGTATGCTATCTTCAGAACTGGGTCACGGAATGTGCACCTTACCTGGACAAGTTTGATCAGGATAAGCACTTTCAGATCCATGTGCCACTCATGGCACAGAAATCGCCGGCTTTGTTATACGCCATGCTTGCGTTTTCATCAAGACAGATGGAGCGGAGAGGGTTGACGCAAGAGGGCGGCTGTGATAGTCTTGAGCTGTACCAAGAAAGCATCAGACTTCTTAGTCCGGGGTTACAAGCTAAGGATCCGAATATGCTGGTGACGGCTTGTATCCTTGCTGTTTTCGAGCTCATGTCTGGCGGTTCTAAGAACTGGAAGCGTCATGTTGAAGGCTGTGCCTCGCTTTTTGAGTTCTTTGGAGTTGATGGCTTCTCTGGCGGCCTGCCTCAAGCTGTCTTCTGGTGTTATGCTAGGATGGAGTTGTGCGGAGCCATTATATCAGATGGAACAGAAACAGCCGTTCTCCCTCTATCAAAATGGGCTCCTTCGGCACCTGAGTCACTGATATCATCTGAACAAGTCGAACGATATGTTCGAGACATGTTTCATCAGAGGAGTCGTGATTCACCTGACATGCAGGCCAATTGGGCTATTTATTTGTGTACCAAAGTATGCGACCTCAGGTTTCGAAGGACTCAAAGTTTAGAGCTTGGACGAGCAGATGTTCATGATGACAGGCCATTTCAAGAGCAATGGCAACAGCTCTGGAACGAGTTACAATTCTGGCTGGATGAAAGGCCTTCAACCATGAGACCTATCAGTATGGTTGAAGCAGGCGACAAGCAGATCTTCCCAGCTATGTTATTCCCTCATTGGGCTGCCATCTCGAGTAACCAGATCTATCATACTGCATGTATCCTCATGCTGGAGATGCGGCATCTGGGGCACGATTTGGACTCGCAGTGTTTAGCTTTATGGCATGCACGTCAAGTCTGTGGCATTTCGTGTGCAAATCTTCATCCGGGCAGTCTTGTGAATTCGATACAGCCGCTTTATGTGGCAGGGAGATTGTTCTCTCATGTAAATGAGAGGAAGCAGATTGCTAGGTTGCTGAAGTCGATTGATCGTACAACCGGATGGGGTGCATTGTGGAGACTGACAGATCTTGAGGCTGAATGGGGCTATGATGTTGGAGCACTTTTGAAGACACTATAAAGCAGAAGCAAAGCGAACCGGAATAGCTTCCGAAAGTGGATAATAATGGGTGACGCAGCCGTTCAGCTGGTAACATATCATAATAATACTTCTTATCTGACTAGGCGCTCTTCACGTGTCCCCGAATAGCCTACTCTCCATCGCCAAAGACACCCGTTTTCAGAATAGCGCGCCCAGATCAGTGGAGCACTTCCCCAGCTCACTCGACTCGTGTCCTGCCCTTATAAATGCTTCGCCTCCTATGCAAGCGCCTTGCGGAGCTATTTCCAGCTTACACCCACCCAAAACGTTCAATATAGCAGCCATGTCTTCGTCAAGACCCGTCATCAGCGTTCTAGGTTCTCTGAACATCGACCTCGTCTCATACGTTCCTCATCACCCTCTCCCCGGCGAGACAATAACCTCAAGTCGATTCAATGTCTTCCCTGGTGGAAAGGGCGCCAACCAAGCTGTCGCATGTGCAAAGCTTTCCAGGTCATCTGATCTGAAGAACCCAAGTGTCGATGTTGCCATGATTGGTGCCGTTGGAGCCGACGCTTACGGATCTGTGCTCTTGGAGAGTCTCAAGTCTTACGATGTCGGAACAGACTCAATCATCGTGAATAAAGACGGCAGTGCCGGGTCACAAAGTGGAATTGCCATGATCATCGTCGATGAACCGACAGGTCAGAACCGCATCATCTTGTCGCCAGGTGCCAACAAGTCTCTCCGCCCAAGCCACTTCAACGAAATTCCTGGACCGAAGCCTGCATTGCTTATCATGCAGTTAGAGGTTCCATTGGATACAGTCCTTCAGGCCTTCAAAGCTGCAAAGGCGATGGGAACTCCAGTACTGCTCAACCCTGCTCCGGCGCAGGTGCTCCCAGCAGAGGTCTACCAAGGTCTAGCACATCTCATTCTCAACGAGACAGAAGCAGCCTTGCTGTCAGGAAAGGACGAGTCTGAGTTTGAGGACAACTCTGTTGTTGAACAAGCTGCATCTGACTTCCTCGCCAAAGGTGTCCGAAACGTTGTCATTACGCTGGGCGGGAAGGGTGCTTACTACGCCAGCGACGTGGGCGTCAAGGGTCTCATCCCTGCTCTGAAGGTTGAGGTGGTGGACACAACCGCTGCTGGTGATACCTTCATTGGTGCATATGCAGTTGAGTTTGCAGGCGCTGAGCAACCATCTGAAAAGTTCGACATCGAGAAGGCTGTCCGTTTAGGAATTAAGGCATCGTCAAAGACCGTTGTGCGGAGAGGAGCACAAGTTTCTATACCGTGGAAGGATGAATTGGAATAGAAATGTTGTAACGAAGAATAATTAATGTATTAAATTCTTTCCTACAACGGCCTCATTCAGTGAGAGCATCGACTATCAGCTGTGAGCATGGGTTGGTGCGCTGGTATGTCGAGAAGATGACCAAAATTGTTGCAAATCCGCAATCTCACTCTGAAGGGGAATCTTGGTCGCATCTCCAATCCGTTGAAAGCACGAGAGTAACGCTTCTTGCTGAGAAGGATATGTCATATCTCTGGCTATACGAACAACTGTTGCCACCACGACAGGGTCCCATTGATCAGAAAAGTTATTCCATAATGCCAACTTTGCAAGCTTTTGAGCATGCCAGCTTTTTGAAACCAAGCGATGAGGAATGGAAGATAATTTCACCAGTCGTGGTTTATATGATAGAAGTAAAAGTGATGAGAAATGAATAGCTAAGTTTGCTTGTACTGCGATGGCGCTTGAGTAGACATCGGCCGTGAATGGGGTATTGGTGGAAGATGCATGGTCGACTTCGGGACTTTCCAAGAGGGGAATCATATCTGGAGGACGCTCGCGGAACCACTGCACGCATCTTGCCCATAGCTTGGACCACGTTGCCCATACAAGAGAGTAGGATTCGTGAGCTGGTGATTGTGCCGTTGAGATGCCGTTGAAAAGAGGGACGAGCTCGTCGTGTATTAGGCGGCAACATGCCGCGAGATGCGTCAGACATCCATCGTATATCTCTGGTAGAGACATTCCTGGGCTTATAAAGGTATCGTTTATGAGAGGTAGTGTTTGGAGTGATGGTGTTTTGGTCTTTATGATGGAAGCAGCGAGTTCTGTTTCTCGGTTAGCTGGAATCTAGCATAATCTTATTCGTGGAGGAAGTACCTGTTTTGAAGTGAAACCGGTCAAGGGTTTTGAGGGGCTCTTCCTGAGTTTCAAAAAAATGGCATCGATCTCGTACATCCGCGCAGTCAGAATGCAGGTTCGTCCACTCCGACGGGCCTGTATAGAAGAAGCTACCAAGAGCGAGTAATGACTGCCCAACATCCGCAATGAAGCTATCTTCCAAGGACAGCCGATGTTGAAACTGTTGAATAAGGTGAGAATCGCCGTCTTGACCGGTTCTTCTGCTTCGACGCATGGCAACCCAGATGATGACGTCCATGATCACAGACTTTTCTGCTGCCAACGTCATGATCTTTGGTCCGAAGGTGGACCTTGGAGCATTTGAGTCTAGCCAGGGTACTATTTGGTAGCGGAAGCGAAGCATGGCTGTTTGTCGTTCTGATGAGTTTTGCTCGGATAGGACTGTCTCATTCCATCTTGACGGCGTGGGGATTTGATTCCCATCGCTTGATTGATGAGGAGGGTTGGCTGGAGGGATTGGTTGAGGGACATCTGATGTTGTGTTATGGGTATTCTCGAGTCTTTCAGTTCGTGTAGCACTGGTTATAGGACTCTCGAATACTGCCTCTGTTGGAGCAGGGCTTGATTCAACGAATGATAGCAAGCTGTCTTGCATCGGCTGGCATCTGAGTTAGAAGCATTTCTTTAATTGTAAGAGAGGAACTAACAAGAGATGTGTCAGGACCATCAGCATTGTCATTCTGTACCCGATCGTCTTTGCGTAGTGATGATCGTACACCAGGTACGAAAGTCCACTCCTTGAACTCACAAGGGACATTCCTGCCGAGACAGTTCCCGCACTGGGGTCTCTGTTCATCACCTGTATAACTGCTATTAGATACGATCCACAAAGACGTGATTATTTTGATGACTAACATTTTCTTCGGCGTCTTCGGCAAGGTATGCAGCCTGTGCGGGACCGTCTTTTGTTATCGGGTATTCGTCTTATGACTGGCATGGCGATAAGGTACGTAACGTAACGTACGCGTTTGACAGGAAAGATGGAGCGATGAGAAAAGAGGAGTCTAGAAGGCGGTGGAGATGGGCAGACGCTAAGCCTAAGTAATCACGACGTAGTACTGGAATTGGCTCATCAAACTCAAATGTTGATGAACAAAATGAGGTAATAATGTTTATCGATACTGTATATCTCTAATGCAAAGAAGCTTATTTTTTTGGAGATTTGCGAGATGTCGTACTGCATGAAAGACATCTTCAATCTCATCTGCAGGTCATCAGCTAAGTTAATTACCGGAATGGTGGGTCGCCACGCACATACCAGCTAATGAACCCCAACATCAGTCAAGTTCTTCGCAAACAAAGCAGCACAAAATGAGCCCAATTAAGATATTCTAGCAAAAGTCTCTATGCGTTTTTGAGGGCACATTAATTTTGTATGTCAATTTCCCCAGTTCATGTCGTGAGCATGACCGTCTAGCTTCATAGAAGCTACACATAGCTATTACACCGCCAACGCAGCAGTAAAAAGGCGCTTTCAGCCCCAAGGGCCTGGGCCTCAGACTATTGACAGGGCTGAGAATAGTCATGCCGCTATTGGTTCTGAGGCTATCGAAATCTTGCGTGGCGTTGCTTGAAGACATGAGAATGACATACCTCCGCATCAAAACGGCTTGAATCACCGATCCCTGTCAGCCCAAACATTACAAAATCAGAGGGATGGACGGACGGAATTTAATATAGTAACAATTGTAAGGTGCTTTATTTGCAATATATTACAAAATGCATCTTCAACTCATTACCTTTCTCTTGCCATTCTGCCTTGCGCAGAATTGGCAGAAATGTTCGAGTTTCTGGCCAGATAAAGATGTCCTCGCAAAATACAAAAAGTACCTCGTCCCAGGTCAATGTCGCATTCTTAAAGGCTATCCCCAAACTTTTGAAGTGGCCGATAAGGTCACTCCAAAAGTCTGGGTGGCCTACACGCAGGAGTGGAGTCGCCAATCCAGCGACACCAAAGACGCAGTCAAGCCCATACTGGAGGAGTCTATCGAAAAGACCCTGGTTCGCTATCACAAATTCGAAGCCAAGCTCCCAGATGAGATAGTGTTTATTTTGACAACTGACGTTCGTGGGAAAGACGGGAAAGAGACGGCCAATACTTTCTACCCGGCTGGGATGGATCCACCTGAGGAGAAGTCATCCAAGCAGCAAGCACCCAAACAAGTAACACCTCAGAAGCAGACACCATGTCAGATCAGATTGGACAAAAGATGGACTACCGAAGCAACGACAAACAAACCTCGCGCGCTGCAAGCTATATCTCATGAGATGTACCACTGCGTGCAAGGCCTCTCCACACTCGGGAGATACATCGATCCTTCATGGATTGTCGAGGGATCTGCAAATTTCTTCAGCAACTTGGTCTTCCCAGCTTCCAACATCGAGTGGCCCGATAAGAAACACAGTGGCATGTCATATATCCCCTCTTTACCAATTTACGACCACGAAAAGAATGATGAGGGTTATACAGCTAGCATATTCTTCCAAGCTCAGGACGAGAGGTCGGATGATGCCGTTGAAGCCGCTTTGAACAGGTTTGTCACGTCGACTCCTGGAGGGTCAAGAGGGCTTGAAGAACGAGAGCGTTTGTCGACTCTAACAGAATTTACCGATGAGTTCTTTCTGTTCGCGAAGAAGTTTGCGATACAGAAGATTAGAGATACAGATGGTAAATACATTCCGATACAGGAGATAAAGCCTGCTGCTGCGACAATCAAGCTGGATAAGGCGGGCACTACTGGAACCACGACTCTTACGACCAAGCCCTTCACTATTTCCGTCTTCAAAGTGGATATCGAGTCCGGCCGAACTGCGAACTTCTATTCTTCTGCGAATGAGAAGCATCAGCGCCTCGCCTATCGACAAGATGGCCAAGAATGGGCCGACATGGCTGCTGATTCAACCTCAGGACATTCATTCGAAGTTCCGTGCGGCCAACCGAACACAAAGCAGACTTATCTAATTCTTTTCATCTCCACCGCAAATGTGAATAGCGACAAAGTCAAAGTCACGGTCAAAATAAGCAAACCAAGAAAGTGCGGCACAAGAAGCGGTTTTATTCAATTCCCATTCTACGACCCCAAAACAAGCGGTGGATATTGTCCCAAGGGAACGCATTCCTCTAGACTGGCTATCTGGTGTTGTCCAGATGGAACTCAATTGGATGAGAGTGTCGCCAAAGATGTCAGCATCTGCTGTCCAACTAGTAAGTCTTTGAGTTTCTAAATGTATCGACGAGTATGCTGATTGAAGAAGACAAAAAAGAATGCAGCAAGGAAATCATCCCGAACCATCTCAGATGCGCTAATCCAGATTGGAGACTTTGGAACAAGGAGAACAGACAGATTGGATGTTGCCCAATTGGTTACTACCCTAATAATCGTCGATTATGTATCAAAGACGTTACAGCTTGGGACAAGCGCTACAAACAGGCAAGTTTACATATGCTGAGAATGTCAGTGCAAACTCTATTAACAGAAGATCATCAGGTTCCACAAAGCGGGTAGGGCTGTTGGACGAGAAGTCACGGATGTCTAATTCAGATTGAACAATATTTACTGAAGCTATATTCGCTCATTCAACTGTATCTTCGTTTCTCGGGTAATAATAATGCGAAACCATAGGGTAGTCCCTCACTTAATCGTGGATCAAAATGAGACTGAAGCATTCCACGCTTAGCCTATCGCGCCATGATCAAGCTCAAGCTCAACCCCAACCCGGTTTAGGGGTCTGTAAGACACAGAAAAATGGAGAAAAGATCAATGGAATCTAGAAGCTCATCGTGGAAATGAACAGCGACGGATGCGTGATTTCCCATGTTTTATCGCTTAGCGAGCGTTGTGGTTTGCTCGCCGTTGGAAAATATACCACATTCACGAGCGATAACCAGGGACCCATTTCGCTGCGTTCGGGCTGGTAAAAGACTATTTTGTGATGAGATGCACTATTGGACCACTCGTAACATTGGTGAACTCTAAAAGCTCAACATTTCCATTGGTGCTTGAAGAATCGTATGATTGCTCTCTAATGTCTATACGACTAGTGCCTAGATAACAACGCATGCGAAGCGATGCTGCAAGCACACGGAGCTATCTCCTAGCTTCCTTGCTATCAATACCACAACCAACATGACGGGTCTTAAAAATAAGGCGCCCTGCTTACATGGCCGATGATGAGGCTCTCTCCGTGCATGAGAGGCTTGAGGAGCTGTTATGCTTAATCGATATCTGTCAGAGCTGCATGCGGCTGATTTATTAGATCAAGCCTGATGTTCGCCTAATTTCTTGCCATGGCTGAAGCTTTGATTCACTTGAGTCGCAAGAGAGGGAATAGTGTCGCGAAATGGCGCAGCTGAACGGGACCGAAGCAGAAAAAGTCATACGAGCACGTTATTGAGTCTCTGCCGGTGATGTGTAGGTTACGGGGCTGATGTGTTTGGCTGCGTCGCGCAACCTTGTTCCTTGATTGCCTTTTCGGCAATAAGAACAAAGAAGTTGGTGGAATAGAGGCATCTCCCAGTATCTCTGTTTTGGTGATGGCGTTGTGTGATAGTGACATGACACTAGCCACCTCGTTAATCCGAGCCATTCTTTAGTTCATGTGCGCTATGGAGAAATAGGTAGCTAAATCCGTGGTCATCCAATAGTGTTGAGAAAAGAGGGCCTCGATGCCGGCTAGCCCGTCTTCAGCATACCAGACACTCAAGGCACGGCATACTTACCCTTGACCCTTGCTGACAATTCTGATACTCGCGGTCCCGGGGAAATGGAAGACCGATACGGGGAACCCTGTATACAGGATGGGTCTGGATGTAAATGGGCATCTCGATATTTGCAGATCATTGACTTGCTAAAAGCTTGTCTTGCCATCTCTTAGTGTCGAGATCTAGATCCTTCAAACAATGTGGGCTGCGTGAATCGCGACCCTTGATCGAAGATGCCAAGAAATCGGATTTTGTGTTTGGGAATTACAGAAAGCCAGTATTTCTGCATGCGAGTAAAGATCAGAGAATTCTGACGATGTTAGATATGTCGGCGTCCTGGGGATAAGCCCTACAGTGGCCCAGGCTCAAGCCTCACAGAGGAAATCCATTTTACCATAAACTCTCTCCCTTGTAGGAAAGGCTTTGTCATGCCAAGGTCGTCGATAGCAGGGGCCCGGGTAGTCGGGTTGCTGGTTGTTAGGGGCCCGGCCAAGACGGTCCCGCGTGGCTCTGCAAGGGGCAAAGACTAATTGTCTGTTAAGAATGGAAGCGATCGGCCACGGCATGGCAGGAATGTGAGGCCCTTGCGTCTTCCCGGCTAGTGGCGTTGCGGGTAGGCCCGTTTTGACATCGAAAATGGAATGGTGTTTTATTCTTGGTTTAGCTATACCGTCTAGACTACGTCTGTCTCAGAGCATCTGAGTCACTGAAGACTTCTCAACCATTTCCTTGTAAACATTGATCTAGTATTGTTGTAGGGAGGAAATGTTCCAGATAGATTAATGATTGCAATAGGCTAGCTATCATCTGCCTTGTTTTCTCACTCATCCCACTTGACTAGCATCAACCGCTTCCTGTCACAACATACAGATCCAGTCTCCCGGTACCCTTATCGTTATCAATTTTCCACATGCGGCAGACTGAAAATAGAAATTGAGTTCAACTTGATGGAATTTCGCCTCTGGTCCCTGGAAGGGTCTATTGTGGCTAGAATGAGGCTGGAATATCGCTTTGAGTTTATCCTGAATATCTCGACTAAACAGACTTTCAACACCGACGGAATAGGAAACAGGCGGATTCTAGATATCGGCCACGATCGAGCAGACTTATTATAAAAAACCTCAAAGATTCGTGCTGAAAATGAATTCATCAACAACTCAAACAATACAGTCTACACTACAATCACAGTAGTCTATTCTTCAATTGTCTTATCTTCGCAATGCACTTCATCAAGGCTGTTGTCTGGGGTATAAGCGTCGCCGCTGTTAATGCGGCCGCTTTGCCCGCTGAAGGATCCGATGCCACCATTGCCTGCGAGTACCCTGCCGGTGACCGAGCCTGCGAAGCTCACTGCGCCGAGAAGGGACGCAGCTTCGTCTCTTGCGCCCCGTAAGTATTTACTCGTGTCAGCTCTTTGGGCTGTGACTAACCTTTACTAGTGACTGCAAGTGCTCAGGCGGCTTTGCCAACCCTTTGAGACGGCTGCTCAAGAGGAAGACTACATCGTCTGCCAAGCCGACCACCACCTCCAAGAAGCCTACCACCACGGCCAAGGCTGCTACCACCACTAGCAAGAAGCCCACCACCAC
>JABCJY010000296.1:0-47042 GCA_013184415.1 Fusarium concolor | reverse complement strand
AACTAGAGTAACCTGAGGTATAGCATAAGAAGCAAGCAATTAAACAAACGGTCAAGGCAAGGGAAGGGAATGGTAGGCAAACAAATCAATCCAACCAACCCCTCTTCGTCTCTCTTTCGATGGCACCTAATCAAGATAGGCGGGCGTCCACTGCCTAAGGCTTAGGTTCTTTGTGCGTATCCTGGTGTCCTGTCCTTTTGTTTGTTAGGTCCCGTCTCTCCCGTGAGTGGTACCTTGCTGTCCGCAGTAAAGGTCAACTTCAGTGGGCTGCTTTTAGTTTAGTGCGGCCCCGGCTTCTAGACCCAACCAAGATCGTTACATCAAGCAAACATTCATCTCCAACATCATCACTCGTGATGGCTTCAACAATTTTTTTTTTTTTTTATCAAATCAATTGACAATCTATACTTTTTCAATAAATTAACGCCTGAACCAACCTCAGCGATCAAACATACCCCCAACAACGTCCAGTGCTCATTTTGTCCAAAATCAATCAGCGCCTAAATCAACTTACCCTCAACCAAACGTCAAATTAGTTGACAATCTATCACAGAACGTTGCGTTCATGTTTGTCTAAGCCAACCAACGCCTGCACGCCTTTCACCAATCAAACACGTCTACTGGTCTGTCTGCATGCCGCTGCGAACAGAAAGCACCATTCATCCAGGCCAACCGTGTATCATGCTGGAACCTGAGCTTCGTCCAAATACGGCGCAATGAAGTAATCATAATACGCCTGCTCAGTATCCAATACATGCGACGGAAAGCCTGTTCGCCAGAGTTCCCCGGATTCCCTCAAAGCCTCCCGACGCTGGATCACGTCTACTCGGAGATACGACATCATCCATGGGTTCCAGTCTGTGTCGATGACAAATCTGTGGATTCGCCCAGGCCCATCCTCATCGAAAACAGTAACTGGCGGGGTATGCACAAGATTGGGATTGGTGCAGTAAGGTCGCACCGCGTTGCAAAGTGTCATCCAGGAGTTTCTGGAGTGTCTATCGCCGAGTCCCCCTCTCGCCAGGCTTCTGTATGCGATGCAGAAGAGAGCTTCTAGAATGCTTTGAAGGAGAGCTTTCTCTGAAGCGTCGACCATCTTCCGCTTTATCATGATGTCAATCTTTTGTGCGAAGGTGTCGGCAACTTCTCTCGGATATGATGCCTCCCGCTCGCTTGAGTGGTCGTGCAAGTCATTATGAAGACTCACAATGAGCTGATTCATACTACAGAACTCAACCCAACGGACCGTCCTTCCTTGCGTGGCCAGCTTGAGGAGGCTTTCCGGGCACTCGTCGTACCGATCTGTCGGCTTGAGACCTTGACTGTCGTACTGGTCCAACATCAATTCTAGAAGAGATGGAGGAATGTGAGACTTAAGTGCTAAGTTAAAAGGCGATTGCGACACCTGTCGGTTCGAAGCAGCGGGAAGCGTAACATAACAACCAGAAAGGGAATCGACTCGAGTTGGGATTGGAAGCCCATAACTGCTCATCAGCATAATCATGCTGACTAGTCTGTCAACGCCGTGCTTGCTAGGGTTACGCTGCAGTTGTTTCAGAAATCTTGTGGACATATGACCGCAAGGTTCGTACTGGTCGCTCTCGTCCACGATCTGCTCATCGCCCATTTGTGCTCCACAATCAGCGCCTCTTTTAAGAAGCCACTCCAAAGTATTGTAGATACTGTCCCATTTACTATTGGAAAAGGGCAAACCAGTGGTGGTATGCCCGCTCAAACTCGGGAGCAGCAAGTCAAATGGCCGCACTGTAGCACCCCGGTAGAACGGCGCATAGCACATCTCTTTGACAGGTGCCGCATCATACCTTTCGCAGTAGTTCATCATGGCCACGTTGGTCCGTCTAACTGCTGTGTAGAATCTCTGGCAGTGGTTGGATTTATAGACATATTTGCGCCCCTCTCGATACAGACGAGCACAGGTTTGGCTAAGGTGGTCAATATCGATACCTTCCATGTAAGCAATCGGAACATCCGCGTCAAGGAACTTGATGATGAGTTCCAAGAGCTCGGTTGGTAACTGCAGCAACCTACTGTTTTGAGGATGGAGAGTGTCCCTGGTGTCAGAGGGTGCAAAAAGCGGAAGAGACATTGTTGCGGTGATATAGGGTTTGTCGAAGAGGTTTGTGTTAGGGAAATTGTTGAATGTTGCTGTAGATTTCTCTAGATGTTTGTAGGCTTCAGTTTGATCGATCAGGAGAGGTGCTGACGAGGCTACTTATACTAGGTAGCATCCATGAACATGATGAGATACGAATATTGTGAAGTATTGGAACAAATATTATTGTTCACTGGAACAAATTGGGTATATCTTGATATCTATGCTTTCACAAAGGGCGATTGTTTGTCCTTGGCTGTCAATGCTCAACTCTTATGGGTTAGTGTTTCCTCAACAACAATGCCGTAGTTCTGCTCTGAGCATGGCTAAGAACGAGAGCAGACTAGCCGAACAGCAACATGTTGGTTGATATACTAGACTGAACTTCATTCTGATTCTCAGCTGGAGTTATTAAAAGCAGTCTTAGGGTGATATTGAGGAAAAGGATGTATTCCTTTAGAGGAATGCAAGAGGGCTTTACCATGAATTTAGGGAATACCTAGAGTCTTATGATGAAATATCAGATGGACAGGCTGACCGTGGCCTGTCTTTCGTGCTTAATTGGGAGAGTTAGCCAAAAGTCAATGAAACCAAGGCCATGTGTCAAGCTGTGCTTAAGACGACGGCGACATGATGCCGTTTCTGACAGCTGGATCGTTCAACAGTCTACCTGATTCGAATCAGCCGTAAAAAGAAGCTCATCATGAGAGTAACGCTCCCTGTCGATCCCAGATACTAGACTCTGAATGGTCGGTATGGGTCTAGAATGAAATCTTGCCTACATGTATGAGATGCTGCATAATACGGCGATATAAATATTGCTAAGCACTTAAGCCGCAAGGTTGGAATGACAAGTGGTGGTTGGACATGATGTGAAGTGTATGCGGGAATTGTTATTATGATAGAAATGTACACATAAATCTGACTTGGCACATCTTTCCCCTGACAGGGGATAGATACTTCGTTAGGTGGGAATCTCTGCTATATCTTACTCCAAGTCGGTGCTATCACTAGTGTCAACAGTCCTGTTTTTCTTTGTATTCCACCATCAGTAAGAAGAAGACTCATGTAAGCCGTGTCGACGAGATATCCGACTAACACGAACAGTTCGTGCTTGTGTCACACGCTTTAAATTCTAGTATTGTCCAGATCTATGTCGATTCCTTTTATAGGACATTGTAAACAAGCATTTATTTATTCACATGGACTATGATATGATATGAGAGGTTCAAGTTTTAATTTACTAGCAAGTTTCGTCATCTTCAAAAGGTTAGATAGTTGGGAGCGGAAGACCAAACAGGAGATTTCCTCCTTTTAAACGGTACACACCACCAGTTCCGCTGTGTAGCAAGATATCCCAAGCTTCTAGTGGCATATTAACCCAGTTGGCTTCAGTACAGTCTTCTGCCGAGTCATATGCATGGCCTGCTTGACCTGAACAACGGATCATATTTGTCCTATGACGGGCTAGTTCCTCTGGAGGATACCATGCTGTTGGGCAGACGAACTCGTGCATGAAACTCTCTGATCTAGCCTCTCTCTCGTCCCTGAGGTTAACTTGATTGACTGTGGCATAGCCACGGGTCAAGTAGCATGTTGAAATGCAGAGCTTACGCCAGCACCAAATACCATCGCGTTTAAAGTCAAGGCCACCTTGGTTTCTACCCCTTCCTTCAATATTTCGTAGAGCTCTGAGGATGTCCTCAAGCACATGCTTCTCGCTGTCATTTATACCGCCATACTTGGCCAGAACTTCTATCTTAGCCTGGAAGGTATCGCCGATGTAGTTGTGGTCTCCCTCGAATTTCCAGGGCGCGAATAGATCGTCGAAAACGATACGGAGAAGATGATCAACTGAGGTGATTTCGACGTTTTTAGAAGACGTGCGGGATTTGAGAGTAAGGAGTTTGTCTTCGAGCAGGGTTTTCAAGAGGTAATGTTCGAGGAGGAATGGTGGATAAGCGGATTCCATAAGCATATGTATCACACCACGAGAATGGTCTGCTGAAAAGCTCAAACAGTACTCCTCCTTCGAAGCAGCCTTGGTTAAAGCAGATTGTCTCTCATAGTGTTCCGTCAGCAGCGACTCGTACGGAATCTTCAGTCCTTTATCGACAAGGAGTTCGATGTAACGACAGATGTCCTGATGATAAACTCCATCAGAGACAGTTGAAACCTTTACCAACAAGTCAAGGGAGACACTAGGGGCCTGTCGATACTTGTGCATTCGATACCCTTTCTCGGACAGCCACTTGGCTGCTTTGATGTATCGGCCAACTGACATGTTACCTTCTTGAAGTCCCTTTGACAAGAAATTGAGTGGTGTTTCCCATCTCTGGCTGATGGAATCTGGTGACCATTGAAAACGGTGTGTTGGCCATAATTTGTCGGTCGGAGCGGCGTTGTACTTCACACAAGCTTCCATCAGATCTATGTTGGCGTGAAGACAAGCATGGCGAAAGAAGTTCCCTTGTTGAAAGACCTGCGTGATAGTTAGTCCGAACAATAAAGATGATGTGTGGTGAAGTTTGAAGCGATCTTCCCACTCCAGAGAGTCATCGTTGATGATCATTAGGAGAAGCTCACTGGGAAGCCGAAGCAGACTGTTCTTCTGGGGCTCGCCGTTGATTTCCGTTGTCGACATGTTGGTTTTCCTGTAGATATGAGTGTTGTAGTGTTATTAAATGTTGTTGTGTTGAGAGATTGAAGTGTTTTTTCTTTGGAACTGAAAGTATAGACCATCACTTTGCGTCTTGATGGTTCCTCTTATATCTACCTCATGCTGTTTGGCTACTTATGTTTTTGAATCGCTGGTATGGACTTGGTAGTATGAACATTGAAGGTTCAGCCTAAGTTGATGTTCTTTTCCTTTGTCATATTGTTGGGAAGTTCAAGGGACCATTCCCCGAACTTTTATTTACCATAGGTAACAAAGGAGTTTAACACATCATCTGAGAGCTGAATATTGCACACAGCTGAAAGCCAACCATTTTTAGGGAAGATGGAAATGTGAAAATTCATTGATCAACTACTAGCGCTCTTTGAGTCTTAATACAAGCAATAATCCTTGGGCCAGCCCTTTGTACCATCCTGTTTCCCGTTGACTGGCAATGAATCCTCCGTATGACTATTTCGAATTTCGTTTGCAGAATATCTTCCTTTTTATACTTTCGCTGATAGCACTTTTCGCTTGTGTACCAGTTCTTGGACTAATTTTTTGTATCGGTTGTCTTCTTCTTTATCAGCGATAAATCCTTTGCATGACTGATCCAAAACCCGCATGGACGCCGTCCAATTCCCATTGTCAAGTATCTTTCTCTCAGGCTTCTGGCGACGGCACTTTTCGCTCGTGCAGGACTTCCAAGTCATTGAAACAACCTCGGTTCCCATAGCGTAACAACCAATCAATCGTCGGCGGGTTCATGTACGCTGCCTTCTTTTCCTAGAAGTCATCCATTTGTTCTCCAGTGATAGCAAACTTCGTTAGAGCCCAGTGGAACTCCCTTTGGGAGGTGGGCACCGCAAACCATGCCTCATCGTTGATTTCAACCTTAATACTGCGTGCCCAACCGTAGAATAGTTTCACGAATTCACGCAGTGTCACGTAATCTCGAAAGGGGACTTCCATCCCGAGGGTGACATGGACCACGAGTGGCAGCTCCTTGAGTTGTTGGACAGCGTCGGTCCATCCCTGAAGATACTCTTGCACTTTGTATTTTTGGCCATGCGGAGAGTCGGAGACTTCCCACTTTACAAGATTCCATACCGAGTGGAGGCCGAAAAGGATCTCCAGTTGAATTTTGATGGTGATTGGAGTATCGATATCATGTCGAAAGTTCAAGCTCTTGACATGTCTGCTAAAGGCTTCCAGATCGCGCGGTGTACGCAAAGTAAACTTGAGTTGGGATGCGAAAGCCGAGAAGAATTGCCAGGCGTACTCGTCCATCTCAGCGATTGTATGCTTGAGGAAGGCTGTGGGAGCAACAATGTACGGAGCATTGTCAGGTTCGACCTTCTGGATGGTGGTGGTATCCCATCCTTCAATCTCCATGGACGCGCTCCAAAAGAATATCCTGTCCATGATTTTCGGGGGAAACCTCTGGACTGCAGACTGCGTTTTCTGCTTCGTCTCTGGATGCTGTCCAATTAATTAGTTGTGTCTTGTGATGTAACTAGATTAGTACCTCAGGAGCAGACTCCATGTTGACTGGTGACTAGTATCAAGTCAGACTTTGATATTAATTATTATTTAATAAAGCTCAAGAAGCATATACGCGCATGTGCAAAGCGCTCCGAATGTTGAAGAGGTTAAGATTGTGAAGGAAGAAGGGAAAGAAGGGAGGTGAAGGAGGAAGGGGGGTATTTATACACGAAAATCCCAGTCGGCCA
This sequence comes from Fusarium concolor, assembly GCA_013184415.1. Lineage (NCBI taxonomy): Eukaryota > Fungi > Ascomycota > Sordariomycetes > Hypocreales > Nectriaceae > Fusarium > Fusarium concolor. The sequence continues at coordinate 40,540 of JABCJY010000296.1, read as the reverse complement.
TGGTTCACTGTCAAATTCAGGGAAAATGCCAGACCATCTATAAAGGTCTTTCCTCCATAGTTGGTATTCTCAGTACGGTTAAAGAGTTTTATGAATTGATCGCCATGCATGTAAAAAAGTGATACCAAGAGCTTGGCCTCTATATTCTTCCTTCACTTGTGTCGACTGGACAGCGTAATCGTGTTTCTCCTTGTATATTTATCTAGTCTTGCAAATACTTCTTCTGTTAATCTTTAAACGAAAAGGTTCTCCTTATTCTTGATACATGAGGCATTCGCTCCTGACTGACGAAAGTCAGTATTAATGTCAGCATGCTTACCAGATTCATTTCGACTTGAATGAGGCAAGAGGATTCGGTCTTCATTCTCTCGTAGACAAGATATCGAACTGAAGTTCAGTTGGGTTCTTCTGGCTCCGGCCGATGTCGGGATAGTCTACATTGTATAGAAATTCTGTGAAGATACCGGAGCGATTCTTTATGTCATGTGCCAGAAGTTCGGGCTTGACTTCTTGAAAGCTGAATGAAAGATATGTGTAGAGATGCTCTTGTCGGGAAAATCTTTTGACGTGGATCTGCAAATAATAGTGGAAAACATGATGATCTGATACAATTCTTGATAGAATGAATGGGGTGCGTATCCGTAGACGTGATGGAATGAATTCTGCTGTGGGTGGAGAGAGTGAGGCAAGGATCAAGTTTGCGAGGTGAGATTTGCTGTGCTATTGAGGAATGTCTACAATGAGTATCACAGCTTAGATGAAGGAAGGGAGATCTTATTAGGTGGCAGCTTAGTTCAGATTGAGGTGTGGCAAATCTTGTATGTGAAGCTTGGCGATCGGACAACGTCCAATATTAGTATAGAATCTTGAGTAGATAAGATACCTCTCAAACTGGCTCAGATTGTCAAGTGACAAGCGAATAATGGTAATTAGTACTAGTAGTCGTGGTCTATCAGGATATGCGATGCTTACCAGGGGGTTGTGGATGATCGTCGTTTGGAGAGAGAAGATTAGATGATGAAGGAATAATGAAAGAGGAGAGATGAAGGAGAACCAGATTTTAGTTTCGTGTGTAATTTATAGCTGAGGAACTTTATGGTGAGTTTAGGGGCCTGGTACTCGGTGCTCTTGCAGTGATTCACAGATTCACAGCCCGTACTGATGAGTGCTGCTTGCATTGATGAGCCTTGATTTGAAACTGTTGTTTACAATAACTCTTTATAGAACCTTGAGGAAAAGCAAACGATACATACTATTCACAATATAGATCCAATGTGGTCCACAGTTTCACTAAACCCTTCGTATATTCGCCGAATGCGATGCCATTGATCAGTATAGCATCTCACGTAGGTATCAGGTCCGTCTGATACTGCGACTCGCCGATATCTTCCCTGTGCTCTCTTTGTCTAGCTCGGAACATCCTCTCCTCCCCTGTGGCATCATCCAAATCTTCTAGGGCATACTAATCCCACGAGCAGCCGGGTTCAAGCAAGAATACCTAGGTAGTTAGAAATATTCAAAATGAAGTAAGGTGCTACCGTCTGGCGCTGCTCTCGATAAGAAGGCTGCTTCACCCCTCAACAATGGAAGATTCCAGTTTTCAGAGACAACATCCCAAGCATGCAGGGGCATCTTTTCCCAATCAGCTTCAGTCAAGTCCATGTATGGCGACCTATGCACATTTTTCTTAGGATTTTCGGGATCTTTATCGAGCATTTCCATCCTAGCCCTAGCCAAATCTTTTGGAGGGTACCAGTTAGGCCAGTAATAGAATTCGTTCACGAGCGGTAACTCGCCCCAAATTTCTCGTTCAAGTTCTCCTACCGGCCTCAGAACTGTGTTATCAGAGACATATTCGCTGACTGAGAGACAGAGCTCACGCCAACACCAGACGCCATCGCGATCAAACTCGAGGCCACCTTGCTCCACGTTTCTGGCTTCGATCCTGCGCAGAGCTCTAAGGATGTCCTCGAGAAGTCGCCTTTCGACATCACTGACTCCCCGGTATTCAACCAGTAAAGAAATCTTGGCCTCGAAAATATCTCCCATATCGTTGGGTTTCTCTGTCTTCCATATCCACGGAGCAAAGATGTCATCAAACAAGATGCAGAGAAGATTTCTGACTTCGGACATTCCTGACACAAAATAAAATAAGCCGTGGGTCTTCATTTCCGAGATACGAGACTTGAGAGTGAGACCCTGATCCTTAAATTGCTTCAAATAGAGCTTGAGGATGGAGGGCGGGCAAGGCGATTGCAGAAGACCATCCAACATACTCATGGAAGTCCCACCATGAAGAGGAATAGGCTTATCCCGTCTCCTAGAACCCCTGTGCATCGAATAAGGTACCTTGAGGCCCTTGCTAGAGAGGAAATGAATGACCCTAGAGAGATCTCGATGCTGGTCCTGGTTTTTGGCGATTGAAAGCCTATACAGTAAGTGGTTAGAGAAGCTCTCATTTTCTTCGTGGAGTTTGTATCCATTGCCCGACAGCCATTTCCAGGTTGAGATGTATTGGTCCGCAGAGGAGTCGGTGTTGTTGTATCCATACGACAGAAGCTCGCCTGGACATAGAGACATGTATGGTTCGGGATAATGCCTCCTTTTGACTTTAACCAGGCTCCCGTTTTTGTAGGTATAATCCAGGAATCCCCAACTAAATTCAGTCGGTGGTAAGGCGTCATGCCGCACACAGTCAGCCATGATATCTAGTCTGGCGTTTGCACATGCGTACCAAAAGGCGGGGAAATCTCTGCCACGATACACCTGCTTGCCAGTCAGATGGAATAGACGAGACGAAACGCGGCGAAGACTGTAGTGATCTCCCCACCAAAGACAATCATCTTCAATGATCATTATGAGAAGCTCGTTAGGTAGTTGGAACAGAGGGCTCGGCTGGGTGTTTGTGTTGCTAGGTGTTGCCGACATGATATCGTAGTTGTAGTTGTTGGTGATTTTCGTGTAAGTTGTGAAACCTTCAGTTGTGTTACTGAGTGTAATAGTCGTAGTGTTATCGAGCTATGAGTTGTTTTAGTATACCATCACTTTACAGCCCTGATGGCTCTCTCTATATATATATCCGTATTTTGGGTTCCTCGGCCTGTTGTATCGTGGAATCCTACACATGGCTTTGATGGTGAACATGCTGTGAACACAAAGCTTATCTAAGAATAGTTACAGATAGCTATGAACAACCCCATTGCGCTCTTCAAGTCTGTCTTTTGTGGTACAACGTATTCCTTATGACAAAGGCACTCTTTGACTCAAATCACAAAGAACACTACCAACTGTCGTGGTTTAGCCTAAGCCTAACCTATGTTCTACGAAATGCCTAAAAGACTCGGGTTTAAACAAAGGAGCCATGTTCAACTCTGAAACACCGCCCGCAAGTCAAGGATCTACTACGCATGAACATGAACCGCTTTGACAGCCCCATCACCCCACGCGCCTCGTACCGCCCCTCCCTTTCCACCTGATTATCAAACCAACCATCGCCAGATTTCGAGAGGGTCGGATTGTAAACACCGAGGACTTTGTTAACCATCTCAGCTGTTTGATGGTCATTCGGCGAAGAGAAGGAAATGGAATGGTTGTCCACTAACTTGAGACCAGGTCACCCCAATCTTCAAGATTAAGCTATTGACAGAAAGATCTCTCTAGACGTCGTAAAGCTTGTGAGCCCTAAAGAATCATAAAAGCTACCTAAATATTGCCTAAACTCATATATAATCTTAGGTATTCCCTAACAGATATCAGCCCCACGCAGCGAGGAGGTAGCCGGATCCTTGCTAGACCAATTATCTATCCTAAGCTCTGACAGGAGTTTAAATTAGCGTTCTAGAATTCTTCATCGATCGGGATGTGGGTATGGATTTACCGCTGCAACTGACAATCAATTAGACATATCAAAACCCTTGGCAATGATAGTCATTCACCTTCCACCTTGAGTTCTCTTTAGCCGGCCGAACCACCTCATCGGGTCCGGCGCCCATCTACCGAGGCCTCCACAACGAAATCGAATACGCGGATACCGGACGACGGAGTATTTTCAGAATCATCCCATCTTATTTCCAGTCACATAAAACTCCACCAAGAATAACATCTCCAGCAGTGGTAATTTAATATTTGAGGGGGGTATCTCTACTGATAATCCACCGCCCCGAAACATCGGCCTTTTACACTATTAGATCCCACGAATCACATCCTAGATCTGCTCCCAATACGGAAACATGGGCCGGGAGGGTCCGTCACTCGATTGAGCATCTAAACCCGGAATAGGGCTGTAATCAATCGTCGACAACGCCGAAATGCCGTTGCCAAGGGAGGAGGATGAATCTGTATGCTACCCTGCAATATCAAGCAAGACTCCATAGGGTGGTGGAAGTGGTTAGCTTACACCGACTCAAGACTGTATATGAGCTTGGCGATACCTCTCATATCTCGATCTTTTTCTCGTCATTCTTTCTTATATAACCAGTAGCTGGGTCTCTGGTTCTCACTTACACTCACTTGTACATACATACTGCCAACCTCCATCAAAATGCCTTCTCTCTTCAAGACCCTCTTCGCGGTCGTCGCCGCTCTTCCCTCCGCCCTCGGTGCTCTTCCCACCCGCGCTGAGGGTTTCGGTTCATCCACCACCGGCGGAGGTAATGCTGCTGCTGTCTACCCCAAGAACGCCCAAGAGCTCGTCTCCTACCTCGGCGACTCCCAGCCCCGTAGGATCATGCTCGACCGTACCATCAACTTCATCGGCACCGAGGGCACTGCTAGTGAGACTGGCTGTGCGCCCTGGGGAACAGGATCTAAATGCCAGCTTGCCATTAACCAGAACAACTGGTGTGGTAACTATCAGCCCAACGCTCCCAAGGTCAACGTCCGCTATGACAAGGCCGGTATTCTGGGTATCAAGGTTGGCTCTAACAAGTCCCTGATCGGAGTTGGCTCCAAGGGTGTCATCCGTGGTAAGGGTCTTCGCATTGTTGGTGCCAAGAATGTTATCATCCAGAACGTTCACATCACTGAGCTCAACCCTCAACTCGTCTGGGGTGGTGATGCCATCACTCTTGACGACACTGACAACGTCTGGATCGACCATGTTACCACTTCTCTCATCGGCCGTCAGCACATTGTCCTCGGTAACAAGGCCTGCAACCGCGTTACCATCTCCAACAGCAAGATCGACGGTACCACCAACTGGTCCGCCAGCTGCAACAACTACCACTACTGGGGTATCTATTTCGCCGGATCCAACGACATGGTTACCTTCAAGAACAACTACGTCTACCGCGTCTCTGGCCGTGGTCCCAAGGTCGCTGGCAACACCCTTCTCCATGCCGTCAACAACTTCTTCCACGACGTTCCCGACCACGCCTTCGAGATCGACTCTGGCTCTGCTCTTGTTGAGGGTAACATCTTCCAGAACGTCAAGTACCCCGTCAACTCCAAGGGTATCCAGGGCCAGATGTTCGGCGTTCCCACCTCTGGCGCCCCTTGCCAGGCTGCTCTTGGCCGCAACTGTCAGCTCAACGGCTTCGGCAGCTCTGGTTCTCTTGGTGGCGCCAGCACTGGCTTCCTTAACAACTTCAAGGGCAAGAACGTTGCTAGTGCTTCCGACTACAACAGCGCCAAGAGCGTCATGACCTCCGCTGGCTTCGGAAAGGCCTAAACTCTACTCCTTATCTGGGATGAGGGGTTGATATAATATCACATCTGGCAGCATGTCACTTCTTTGTACATAGTAATCTCTGCATATACATAAACATATCTGGTCATAACAGGCCTTGTCAATATCAGTTACATATCTTGACTGTCTCAACGACATTTCATCATCTCTCCCAAGACATATATATGCCTTGTACGGTGAGCTGTTGCTATGATAGCAAATTCTCATGAGATAAGACTAGCTCTATGATTAACACCTTAGTGATCGAATCCATAACAAGATTTATCGTAGTCCTGATGCAAATAACACAATAGTTCAGCCGAACCAATTACCCTCCTGGCAAAGGAAAACCCCGAACAATGCAGGCCCTTAAATAGGCTCACCGAATGTAGTATGTATGATGTAGTGTATGTCCGGCCAGTATTAACAGTCCATATTTATGAACGCACTCCCCGGCAACCTTTCACTCAACCCTCTTCTCACAACCAGCTACTCAAGCCGGATAAGCCATTCCTCTTGTCGATCTACCGATCGTCTTGTAGCTCTGGTATTTACCATCAGCTCCCATAACATCGAATCGCTGCATGCCCATAGCATCATCGGTATAACCACTGAAGTAATAGCCAATGACAACAACCAGATAGGTCAGCATGAGAATGCTGCCCTTGAAGTAGTTACTCTTTCCTTCACCATACATGTAGCTCAGTAAGAACACGCACAGAATAACCGTAACAAGATCCCACTGGGGGAAGAGGAGAGAGAAAGTATACAACGCTGGATCACTGCCCTCAGGAACGCCTGGCCAAAAGGCAGAGTAAAAGACGAGCGCGGGGATCTGGAGCAGACACACTTGCAGAGCATAAGCTGAACCGATCTCCATGGAGAGTGCAATATTTCCGTTCATGGCGAAGGAGATGGCGTTCTATCCGTGGTTAGCAGCTGTTTCTAAAATATGAGATACTAATTCTTACCAAGAACTCAGTAGTGTTGGGTACAAGGGCAAACAAGGTAATACCGAGGAACTTTTGATCAATCGAGAAGCTTTCCAAAACAACATCCACAGTGTCGACCAGAATCTCAGCAATAATAGCATACAAAACAGTGGCTCCAAGAAGGATGATGGAACTCTTGGCACGACCCCAATTGGGAGCATCATGACCACCATGTGCCTGGTGGGCTTCGGTAGCAGGGCCTTCAGTTTCGGCAGCGTCACCATGTGTGTGGGTGTGCTGGCGGCTCGCCGATGGACGAGCACCTGATGCATTAGAAGCAGGTACAGTAGATAACTTGCGTGACATGCGTTCGCGTGATGCGATTGTGGCGGCAGCGGCAGCAATCTCAGTCACCTCACGCTGAAGAATTTTGTTATCGGCATCACTGAGACCCGGAACATGGAGAGCAGAGCGAGATTGTTCTCCATTAGACTTGGGAGGAACAACATGGGGAGTTGTAGCTGAGCCATTAGCGGGGGCGAGGGTCTGCCCAGTTGTAGAACTCTGACGGGAAAGATCCTCCGTGTACCCGGACTGCTTCAGAGACTGACCCAGGATACGCTTGTAAAGCTGAGACTCGCGGACATCAGCACTACTGGTCTCGGCGGTTGCTTCAGAATGAGGGTGAGGATGAGTGTGGACTTGAGAGGTTCGCATACTCGATGAATGCATATGCTCCTCATGTCGCTTCTCCTCGACCTCGGCGTTCCAGATGACGGCAGCGTGAGTTCGAAGCGTGAACCAGAGACCAATCAAATATGAGAAAAACAGCATAGCTGCTGCCATGTAACAGTAAGGGCGCACGGCCTCCAAGTAGAACCTGTCATTGAGCGAAGGGGCCTGGCTGAAGAAGCAGCGGCGACAGTCCCTATCGCCGCCGGCGTTGTAGTCTTCGCATTCCATACAGTTCAGTTCGTGAGTTCCATAGATTTGGTAAAACAGAGTTGGGCCAAATGCACCCACAATAGCGAACAGCAACATTGTTGATGTCACACCAGCAGACTTGGCGTTGAAGCGCTGTGTTTTTCTCTTGATGGCACCAAAGCACATTGAGATACCTGGCAAAAACAGAATACCTGCGAAGATACTGCCCACAATACTTCCCTCCACAAGTTGCCCTTTACCTTGACTAAGAGCGACACAATAGAGGAACACTTCGACGACAGTTGCGAAGAAAGCGTTGATAGCAGCACCCACACCCATAGAAGACTGAGCCGAGATAGAGGCAACAGCTTGTCCAATAAAATAAGCCAGGGGAATGATGGAGAGGAGACCAGCACAGAAGAGAAAGGCGGGAGAAGTGATGAAGCCTTCAACGTGGAGGATGCGGTCGAGCAGGATCCAATCAGCAATAACGAAGACGACAACAACCATCAGATTGATGAGGAAGATGTTGGTTCCATCGACAGTGTACTTCCAATATCGGGATCCTACAGCACGGTACGTGCAAAGAAGAACAGACGAGCTCGGGGCATCATCTTCACGGATATATCTAATATCGGTCTCGAAAGACAAAGCCAGGGGGTGTCGTCGGAGATGGTCGAACAACAAGAACGTGGCCTTGCCCATGGGAATCCAGAAAACCAAGAACCAGCAAATTCCGGATACGAGCAGAAGTGAAGGCGAGATAAGACAATAGAAGAAAGCGAAGAAGATGACGCGGCCAATATTCCACTGGCCACGGCCAAAAAGTCGTCTCTTGACTCGAGGAGGCAGTTCAGTGGAGGTTTCACCGCGTCGGCCACGGCCGAGAAGACTCTCCGTCTCGCTGGGCTCCGAATCGATACTTCGTCTCGAACGTCCGACGATCGAGCGATTGCGATCAGGTCCAAAGAATAGTCGACCGTACTCAAGGTCCCCACTCTGCCATTGCTGGTACTCAGAAATGCTGCGTCCCTCGTCTTGGTCTTCATCCATGTAAATCTCATCCTTTTCCAGGCGGACAAATTTGCCAAAGGGGTAGAACAGATATCCTGCAAGGCCCCATAGAACCCTTCCATACTCCCTCCCACTAGGAGCAGCAGAGAAAAGGAGGCACACAATAGCGCCAACAGCTGCCAATGCAGCCATCCACCAACCGAATAGGAGTGTCCATAGCAAGTTGAAGGTGAGAAGCCAATTGCTCACTCTGCCACCAGGCGCAGAATGAATGTCTGCTTGGGCGAACTTTTGAATCGAGCGATCCTTCTTATACAATGCTGGCTTCCACACACGAATACCAAAGGGGTGAGTCTGGTTGATGGCCTGCTGTCGATCCTTGAGGGTGAAGCTCTCCGCTTCACTGACGTCGCTGTCCGAGTCATCATGATCAGCTGGAGAAGCGTCCTCTTCCTCACCCTCTTGAGCATCCTCAGGACTCTCGGTAGTCTCATCATTATCGTCGTTGGTCTCATCGTTATCTTCTTCATCGTTCGTATGCGAATGAACACGGGAGAGTTGGGTCGCGAGCTGGGGTCTGCGACGATAGGACTGTTGACGCTCGGCAGCGTCTGCCTCTACCTCGTGTACATCGTCTTCAGCAGAGAAGACGCCGCCTCGATAAGGCGTGTTCGAGGAGGGGCGTCGAGGCATTGGGGGCTTTCGTAGTCGAGTCGCGGATCGCATTCTCTCAGGGGCTCTGGAAGGACGCGAGGATTGAGTTGGGCGAGCCGAGCCGCGCTCTTGGGATGTTTCCTTCGATTGCTGCGCAGAACCAGAAGCACCTGGACCACTTATCGAGCCTGGGGAGTTTTAAAATTAACCCTGGTCTCTCGCCAAGAAAAGGTATAGAACCTACCATAACCCTCTGGTCTCCGCCGCACAGTGTCTGTAGACTGGAAACTTTCCGACAAGCCTTCGATTTCGCGAAGAACGGCGGATTCAGTCTGGGCAAGCGGATGACGCGTGTCGGCTGGAGACGCACCGCCAGACGAGTCGCCAAGTTGATGCCCAGGCGACGAGTTTTCCCGTCTCGAGGGATCCATAGTGGGACAGCAACACTGCAATCAACGGTTGAGCGACGATAGGCGATTTGGTCACAAAAACTCTTGTTTGATGCAAATAAGCAAAGTGAAAATCAATAAACGAGAAGGAGCTCGAAATTTCAATCAGAAGCAGGCTGTATCTCACTCTGTCCTTGACGTAGCTGGACAACGAGAAAAAGAGGGAATGCCGAGCATGCCAATGTCACGATGCAGCGCCGAGAAAGTCGTACAGAGTTGATGCGACCAAGCAACCAAGAATCGCGATGCGATAGAAGTTCGGTCAGAACGGGACTGGGCTGTGCGCAGTTGGGTTTGAAGATTAAAATTTGGATCGTTTCAACCCAATGTTGAGAAGGTGAGGGAAAAGAGATCGGCGTATCAGGGCAAGATTCTGGTGTAATGATGTTATTACCAGAACTGCAGAGAGCTTTCCGAAAAAAACAGCAGTCGAATCCAAGGAAGGAATCGCGGCAAGAAATTACCAAAGCAAATCGTGGCAGTTCACCATTGACCGAAAGGAAGAAGGGACGCGTTCACGAGTCCCGTTACTTGAACACAAAGAAAGTTTCTTTATAGTATTATATCCAACTCCAAGTTGGGTAGGTATTACTCTCACAAATCAACTGGCTATGTACATAAGACGATAAACAAGCTAGAGAATCGAAATCAGCTTCCTAGTTCCTCTGCCTGGTCCACAATAGCCAAGCTCACAGCTCGTGATCAACCAACCTTTCCCATGACAGCCTAGTGTGTCTCGTCCGTAGGTTGCGCGTGTTCAGCCCGTCCAATAGATCAACGTCATTATGCATGCCCAGGGTCTTGGTTGGTACAAATCGGCGGCTCTTTGCACGACACTTGACTTGATCAGCAGCGGGGGAACATATTTCTAATCGTTTCTATGCCAGAATTTCCGACGAGTGAGAGGAAGAATAAATACCAAGAGTCAAGGGTCATCCGCTGTAGCCGAGACGCTGATCAACTCTCTCAATAACCATATCTTGAGAACAGACGATGTCAGCTTCGATGCCTCGCATCAAAGACTTAGTTAAGCGGTCTAGCCTGTCTCGGTGGGGTAACGCGGCAGAGAGCGCCGTGGATGGTGGGTGGGCCCACCGCTGATGACAGACAGATGGGCAGCCATGAGTCGGGGCAAGATAACGGTGAGAAGGACTCATGATGAGGCTTGGGGGAGGAAGATAGAGATTATGAGAGCTTAAATTATTCCGTGGGCAGAAAGTCCTTAGTATAGGCAAGGGTTTATATTATCCCCGTATAATCAGGGGCATTTGACATCTTCAAGTCATGATTCACTCAAAGGTCCCGTCACAGTGGTCAATCGTCATTAATTCAGCGTAGAACAATCCTCGGCATCTAGCCTACCCTAGACTCGTAATTCCCCGGACGACGGCACAACATAACGCCGACCTCTAAGGGCAGCTCCCATCTGGTTGGTCTGTGCGCTCAACTGCCCTGGAGGATTACGAGACAAGCTGTAGCCTTGTCATCGAGCTTCAACCTCATCGCAAACCATCACCAACACATCCAATTTCCGACCCGCACCACTACCTCCGCCTTCACTCCGAATCCGTCAATTTGGCAATTCGCGCCAAAACAGCGATATCTACCTCCCGAACAACATTTATCGGCTCGTTTCCCTGACGTCAAGGGAGCTTCGCCAAGATGGCGCTCGATGAGTACTACCACAACAAGATCGAGGCGATGAAGCTCGAGATCCTCAAGGGTCAAGCTGCTCTTCGTCGCCTTGAAGCTCAGAGAAACGATTACAACTCCCGCGTGCGATTGTTGAGAGAAGAGCTGGGTCTGTTGCAACAGCCTGGATCCTATGTCGGCGAGGTTGTCAAGGTTATGAGTACCAAGAAGATTCTCGTCAAGGTGCACCCAGAAGGCAAATATGGTATGTTCGCCTCAGGAATTCATCCTTGAACACTTTTACTGATAGTCTTTAGTTGTCGATGTGTCGGATAGCGTTGATATTGGCAAGCTCACGCCCGGAAAGCGTGTCACCCTCCTGTCTGATAGCTACAAGCTCGAGAAGATGCTCCCCTCCTCCGTCGATCCTCTCGTCTCTCTAATGATGGTGGAGAAGGTTCCCGACAGCACATACGACATGATCGGTGGTTTGGACCAGCAAATTAAAGAGATCAAGGAAGTCATCGAACTTGGTCTGAAGCACCCTGAGCTCTTCGAGTCTCTCGGTATCGCACAACCCAAAGGTGTCCTACTATACGGCCCCCCTGGTACTGGAAAGACATTACTGGCACGAGCTGTTGCTCATCACACTGCCTGTAAGTTCATTCGAGTATCAGGTTCCGAGTTGGTCCAGAAGTACATTGGTGAGGGTAGTCGAATGGTGCGAGAGCTCTTCGTCATGGCTCGAGAGCATGCCCCATCTATCATCTTCATGGATGAAATCGACAGTATTGGTTCCTCACGAGTGGAGGGCTCTTCCGGCGGAGATTCTGAAGTGCAACGAACTATGCTAGAGTTGCTCAACCAGCTTGATGGTTTCGAGCCCACTAAGAACATCAAGGTCATCATGGCCACCAACCGTCTCGACATTCTCGACCCAGCCCTCTTGCGTCCAGGACGTATCGACCGAAAGATCGAATTCCCACCACCCAGTGTTGAAGCCCGTGCCGATATTCTCCGCATTCACAGTCGCAAGATGAACCTCACTCGTGGTATCAATCTCACCAAGATCGCAGAGAAGATGAACGGATGCTCTGGTGCCGAACTCAAGGGTGTTTGTACGGAAGCAGGCATGTACGCTCTCCGTGAGCGAAGAGTGCACGTCACGCAAGAGGATTTCGAGCTCGCCACGGCGAAGATTCTCAACAAGCATGACGATAAGGAGGTGTCTCTCGGCAAGCTCTGGAAGTAAGAAAACTGCGACGTGGGGCGTTCTTTCATTTATCCGTATTCATTTCGCCTCTGCTGCTGGTATACCTACTGGGTTCGCAAAAGCGCCTGGTCGTTATAGATGGGTTGGGTCATGACAGCGGGAGGGGAGTTGTAAGGATAGTAGATTGTACCAATAATGGACACAATGAACTGAAGCTACACGAGCGTACTATCTGTAGTGTACGATCTTCCCTTGTGATTTCTGTGTTGTCATTTAAAGTACATATGACGGTCTGTACCTTGCATCAAGAAAACGGTGGATTCTGAAACCGCATACGGTATTTACGGTAAACCAGAAAAGTTAGATGTATATTGTCTCCAGTACCATTAGCTGGGCTATTGACTTTTTTCTGGTCTCAAGCCATTTCTTTGTGCCCTCGCATCGGAGTGATCGTTCCGCTTACATCTGAGACATGGATCCCGTGAATCTCAGCCAAGGCACGATTTCCAAGGGAAATCCCATCTTTAGTGAGGTCGGGGATTGGAAAAGTCAGCAGATGTTGAGAACTGACTGAGGAGTCATGCACGAGAAAGGCAATTGCCATGGTGAGTTGCGTGGCTTTAGAGATATGTTTCAGGTACTGCACTTTAGTATGGCTTGTTGTTGGCGTAAGGAGGTTTCCGTATTTTATGGCTTGGGTTGACACTCAACGTTTGTTATTGTGACTCATGGCATGAACAATGTTCTCGTCATTACTGGATTGGCAGCTGAGCAAACTGGAGAGAAGACTGTGATAGTACTCAGAGCAACTCAACCATAGCACGCACAAAATTTAGGGCCTTCTAATATGATGAGTTCCTTTGCCTCTTAGTATCAGACGGAGTGCAAGACATCATATCATGGATCTGACGACAAGCCTTCAATGATGTCAAACTCCTCATCCATGCCAGTTGAAAGCCATGGCGTCTGATCTTTCAAGCCGTTCAAACTGACAACAGTCAGTCAAAACGTCTTTCAGTCCCACAAAGCGCACGCGGAAGCTATATCTGACGCCGCTCGGACGCTCCGATAACTGCCAAAGTTTCAAGAACTCGAGTCGTGTGTCACGCTAAAAAGATTCATGCTTGAGTCTAGAACTGCAATAGAAGCTTGCCCTACTATAGAAAAACAGGTATTTTCAACGCACGTGTATCAGTGCTTGGGTCAACTGATAGCCCTAACGGTGAGGCCCGATACTTAACTTAAGATGCGCAACGTGAGGATGACTGCTTGGGCGAGGCGATGTGTTGGCGGGCTAAATATGCAAGGAACAGGGGGATTCGATATGTGATTTGATCGTGATTTTGGTGTTGTTGGTGATGTGCTTGTGATGGTGCTTATTGCGAGTCAGTTGTCATTAGTGATGTTATGACTTTGACGGGCCGAATTAGATCTTAGCCGGAAATGAAGAAGTGTGCAAGATAGCTCATTGTAGATACACAAGTTTGACTTGATAAACATAACATAGTGTGGAAATAGCATCGGTATATTCCAGCCGAGCTTTGAGGATTGGCCAACGGGTTCCTGGGCTAAGCATCCCAAACCTAAGCGGACGACGACTCATGCTTACAGTGATCTCATAACATAATGTGTTAGTTGATATCGATTGCACGAGTTAAGAAAAATTCTCATCGTATTTGATCCTGGCACCGAAGAGAAAAGAATAGAGGTCGGGGTACCATCCATCTTGAGGCTATACAGCCAGTCGGAAGAGACATATTCTACTCCCACCTCACACCCGGTTGGCTAAATGGGGCCTGTATTCAATTAACACTGCATCTATTCTGCCTTCCCTAATTAGAAAATGAACTGCCAGAAACTGCCTCGTGTTGACTGCTTGCATGATCGGCATGTCTAGATGCATCGGCGACAGGGATACTATGTTGCTAGAACCACAACTGATATACCAACATCAACAATTTCCATAACAACGAGGCTCAGTTCAAGTCGACGATGTCATACCAAGTGTCTAGAACACTTTGGCTTATGCGTTGTCTTCAGCTGAAGCACAGCCTGAGCATCGAGAACGGTCTATCATACGTCACTGAGGTCGCATAGACCTTTACAGCCGCAACCTAGGCAAGGCGTACAAGGCGTTCGGGACCTTGGGTGGGTTTTCCGGTGCTGTGTCCAGCCTCCGCATGATTGTAACATAGTAAATTGGCAATGGGGAATATCGGACGAAAGTCTATCAGGCATCTCCTAGTTAGAAACCATAGATAACAGCTGTTGTCAGTCTCGTGCCCCTCCCGCTCACGATGCTAAAGTAACAATTCAAGGGTCCGCCTTGTTTCGATGAGGCTAGGCTAAGTTAGCAGGGCGGCGTCTCGTGGCACCAGCCCTTGGCTCAAGTTGGAAATCGACGCCATCTTAGGAACTAGCGGTAAGCGATTAAAGTTCCCTTCTCCTGGAACAGTTCCACTTTGAATATTTGCATGTCCGTTAGATCGAGTCGTCAGCTTCATCGTTGTCTTGAAATTGAGGCCATGCAACAATATGTTGGCTTTGAGAGATAACTGAGTGGGCTCAAACGCCGCTGATCAAAGGACGAGTTTCTGTACTCGCGTGCAACCCTAGTTGAGTGGTTGATTTGATAATCTATCCGTTATGGAGGGGATGATCTCATGGTCCAGGCCCTTCGATGGGGATGGAACAGACATGACGGTGAACGAATGTCTGAGGCTTCCATCAGCAAGGGTGTGCTCTTAGCGTCCGTTATGGCCCCTAATGAGGAACCGTAAGGAACCGTGGATGAAACGGGAGCATCTCACTGCTGCAAGGCTGGCTGGAATGCAAGACCTTTGATGGCTATTGATATTTGCGACTTGTTAAGCTTCGGCCGAAATACCGGAAAGCTGGATAGCTTCGTCCGCGACTCGGACCTAAGGATAGGGGTCATATAAATCCTCGCATAAGTTGGCTCCCTTGCTTATAGTATAATGTCAAGATTCTAGGGTCAACGCGTCTGAAGCTTGGTCTGAGCAGAGGCCCTGAACCTCATCTCACAAGCTGGGATACAGCATAACCTAAACAGCCTTGAAACAAAATCATAGACACAGATCAGAGCACTAGCGGAAAAGCAGCTGTTTCTGACATTAGCCGAGTCCCGGATTGGGTCCGATTCAGCTTTCTTTTGGGCAGATGGCTTTTCAGCTGAAACTCCGTATTAAGCCATCTCGAACGTTTCAGCAAAACGGTGAACTGGATTGGGTTGGTGCCATCAACTACGTCATACCGCAGGAATTAATTTCGTACAGAGTTGGTCGAGACTCCTGAGCAAAACCGTTGATACAACGCTGTTTCGAATTCGAAAAGCTGAAATTGCAAAATAAGCCTTGGTTTGCAACATGGCATTTCGAAAACGACCGTTCTAGACTTTTATCAAACGGAGGCTGGCAATGTCAGAGACAGAATGGGCAGAGCGAAAAGGCGGAAGCGATATAAGAAGAAGCAAAAACAGATGCGGACCAGTGACGTTGACGACAGCGCCACGCGGATTTCTGGTTGGACAGAGCAAAGACAAACGGATGCACACGCCCTTGTCGTTCCCATATTTTTTCCCAGGTGGGACCCTTGACGCTGCAATGACGATATAATCAGGGGGAGAGACGAGAGACGGTGACAGATTGAGGAATATCAGCGGGGATGCACTCAGTGATCATCGCCAACAGGGGAAGAATGATGGAATCGGGATGTTCGATTGAACTCTGTTATATTGTTCCAGTTAGATTACGAGCGATAGGATATGCTAGTTGAAACATGTAATAACTACTAATAAAACTTCGATAATTGGATCTTTGGTGTTCTATCTGGGCGGTATCTGACCAACCCTAGTATTATCTGCGGTCTCTATTGCTGTAAGGGTTGGTTTTAGTTGAATCGATTTTGATACTCTATCAAAACTTATTATCTGAGGCCAAACGAACCTCAACTTGTTCTCTTCTCCAGTTGTACGACCGTCGGACAACTCCACCGCCAAAAGACTTTCCACTACGTAGACCCGTTGAACGAAACATCTCAGCGAGTTAGGACAAGTGAAATAAATGATCTTCAAGGGGTCCTTTTTGCGCATCTGCATCTGCACTGCGCGGCTGACTTTATTGCCAAAAGAGACAAACGTAGACACACACAACTCCGGACCGGTGTCCCTCCTGCATACTCGCTTGGATGATCTTTACTACACACGACAACCCCTAACCCCAGCAACCGTTTTCACCGTGAGCTGCGTAGGTACGTATGCTCTGCAACATTATCCAAAATGACTGTCTTTGTTGCGTTTGTTCACCACCCACCACCATTTATTAAAAACATGCCATTATGAGGTCGTCGGTTCAGCAATGACATGCGAGGAAACGGTCTCTTCTCTTTGGAGTTTCCTTGCACTTTGACGTGCAGATGTAGCCATCCATGATCGACGTCGGTGACTGGAACCAGACTAAAAAGCTTCATGGTAGGTTTGTGAAGTTGGGGCCTGCTGCAACGATATTTTTTTTCTGTCTGTAAGTTTCAGGACAATATCGTAGCGAGGTCCCTTCTTGCATCTAGCCCTTGTAAACCTTGTGGAAATCTGGTGATGACTTCCTTCGATTAGTTTAATCGAATGATTCTGGCAACCAAGTTTTGCAGCTGCAGGATTGCTTGTTCTATACCGTAATCCTCGTCTCGTCTCCCCACAAAAAGAGTCTCTCCACTCATGCGCTGACGCACGAGGACAAGCGATGGATACGGTAGGGTACTGGGGACGTTACGGTATGATTCACAGCGAGACGAGAACCGTAATCGGTTTGACAGCTGCAGGTCAGGCCTTGTTTGGGGTGATTACAAACCTAGAAGGCCTCGGACTTTTGGATGTCAAATGCGAACAGCGAGCGGTTATTGCTAATACTATCTATTAGCTTCTACTAATCAGTTACTGTACAGTATGATCTAAGACGTTGAAGGCAAAAAAGAATAAAAAGAATAAAATCCTTCCGTTCAACTATCACACATTTTGGCAGCCCTCATCAACTTCTATCGTTCCTCCTGTCTCCACCGCACGTCATCGTCCGTCAGACGCCACCGTCGCCATCCCACTGGACCCGACGGTAACGGCGTTTTTTTTCGTTTTCCCTGACCGTGCCCCAGAAACTGGGCTTGTTGCCACCGTTCATCACTATTTGGTGCTGCAGCTGCAGTGCATTTGCATTGCAGTACTGCGCTGCTCTTGTGAACGCCCTGTACGTGTGTGTACATGTGTTTCTGCACTGCAACGCGTTGTACATATTCTCGTACTTTCTTTCCTCTCTGAACTCATCAACTCATCTCAACTCCATATTCTGTCCTCACACCCTGTAGTCTTCGTCTTGGATTGGGCACTCAGCCCCGTATCGCAACGTCAGGACCCTTCAACTCTGAAATTCGGCTACCGTCTAATTTACTGTCAGAAGTCAGAGGCCCTAGGACATCACCCCCTGACCCCTACCCTACCCTACCTTTACCCAGTCCTTGACCCCCTCACCCCCCTTCTTGGCTTGTTTCCAAGTCTTTCAGGGATTCGTTCAGAGACCCCACCAACTAACTGCCCGCTTCTCTTCTTGACCTAGCTTTAGACCCAAGGCAGGCTTCGATTTACGGTCTACTCTCCATCTCCCATCTCTATCTGCATTTGCATTTCTTAATCTACCTACCGGCCGCCGACTCGTTCGCTCACACTCACACACACTCCCATCCATCACACTTGGACTCACCCTTCTCGGTCCTAGGTCCCCTCGCCCCCCCGAGACCCTTATTTAGCTGAATCTTTACATACATACTTGAGCTACTGCTGTTGCTACTACCACCGCTACTTCATATAATCAACTCAGGTCCCCTTCTCTTCATCACATAATCTAATTCTCGACCTGTTCACCATGGCTTTATGAGCCTCGACTCAGCCCTCTTAACCCCTGCGTCTCCAGAGATGACGTCGACTACAACACCGATCACCACCACCACCTTCGCTATGCATGATTCCAGGACTGGCGACCGGACGCCATTACATTATACAATGAAGACCCCCGCACGACACTCTCCTGGCGGGCAGGCTCATTCTAATTCTATTTCTCATTCACGATCAAATTCGTACGGCATCAGCCACTCTCACTCCCATTCTCACTCTCAGTCACTCCGCCCAACTAAACAGACAAAATCCTCGACTCCTCTCGCCTCGCCACGGATGCCATACTCGGTCGGCCAAAACCATCCGCCACCCAAGCTTTCGCCTCGTGTTGTCTCCGATAACAGATCACCAAGTCCCAACTATTTTGGTCTCATTGTCGAGTCGGCCAATGAACGTGGAGACTCCTCAGGACTTCCTAACGAGAACTGGAGCCCATCATCATCCGTAAAGTCGTTTGGGGCTGCCATCCCCAAGCAAGTCCCTCTGGATGCTAATCCCGAGTTCGAGGCTTTCAAGAGGCAAGCTGATTTCAACCGGGGCAAGTCTTTTGCCCTCTCGACAAGTCATTATGCCCAGGCTTCAGTGACATCAAATGGTGTTGCACCTGTGCGTCCTAAACCTCCAAGATGGCACACCCATGGAAGCGATATTGGTGGACCATCTCCCTTTGGCCGAGGCTTGAGTTCTGCCAATGTTCGTCCAGCTAGTCGAATGGACGTCGACCAGGATAGCATAGGAGACTCGGCCTATGTTTCATCAGACTCGAAGCGCAATTCCGAATCATCTCTCCACCATATTCCGGCTCTTAATCTTCCCCGATTCGACTCTCCTTTACCAATGGACCCTCTACAGCAACGGACAAGTCTAACTCGATCTGAAGACCGCGACCCTCGATTGTCTGTAATGGAACATCGCCCTGATCCTCCTGATTCTCGAGATATCAGACGCTCTGCAACGGTACCAGCAACCCTCGAGCCTGGACAGCCGCACATGATTACTGGCCAGCAACTCCGGGATATGCTTCAAAGTGTGAAGCAGGATCGACTACTCATCCTTGACCTACGATCATCGCAAAACTACGCCCAGTCAAGAATTCAAGGAGCCCTTAATCTTTGTATCCCTACGACTCTGCTCAAGCGAGCCACTTTCAACATTCAGAAACTCAAGCAGACCTTCCAGACCGGTGCCGACTCGGAGAAGTTCTCTACATGGCAGGATACTGACTACATCGTGGTTTATGATGCTCACGCCTCCGATAAGCGCGATGCAATTACCGCCCAAAACATGATCAGAAAGTTCACAAATGAGGGGTACACTGGTGGCACCTGTATTCTGAAGGGTGGCTTCAATTCTTTCCAGGAGAACTTCCCAGACTTCATCGACCACCAATCAGCAACTGGCGAGCCCGGAAAACCTGGACCTGGTCATGGAGGAATTGCACCCGTCATCGGCGGAGTCATGCTTCCCAATGCCGGCAATGACGTTAATCCATTCTTCTCCAACATTCGACAGAACATGGATCTCGCAGATGGTGTAGGCCAACTGGATGTTTCACGACCTTCCGCCCTTGACTCACCATCCCTGCCTCGCTGGCTTCGAGAGGCGGCTGCAAAGCCTGATCATGGAAAGAAGGTTTCGGACAAGTTCTTGCACATCGAGGTTGATGAGCAGTCTCGAATGAAGGCGGCATATGCAGCTTTCAACCCACAAAACAAGGACAAGCGAAGCCAGGTACAGCTTTGTGGAGTTGAGAAGGGTGTCAAGAACAGATACAAGGATATCTTGCCTTTCGAGCATGCTCGAGTCAAGTTGCAAGAGAAGCCCGAAGGTTCATGCGATTACATCAACGCCAGTCATCTTAAAGCATCCCGAAGCAACAAACAGTATATCGCCACCCAAGGACCCCTCCCCGCCACCTTTGAGGTATGTTCTCAGCCACTTACATTATACAAAGCTTGACTAACATGATTACAGGACTTTTGGTCTGTTATTTGGCAGCAGGATGTGCGTGTAGTAGTCATGTTGACTGCTGAATCCGAAGGCGGCCAGCTCAAGTGCCATCCTTACTGGAAGGGCAGGGATTTCGGAGCCATCAGACTCAAGCTTCTGTCTGAAAAGAAGGTATCTCTCGATATCGACAAGCATAGGTCCGATTCCCATCACACTCCGTCCGTTTCAGCCGCCGAGGCGGGACGCAAGCGCGCTGCCACGACGACCACATTCGAGTCATCGACACCGACACCAAGACCAGCTCAGGGCCCAGCTGAAACACCTTACGTCATTGTTCGCAAGTTTGCGCTTTCGCATGCCGCTCATCCATTTGCGCCCATTCGAGAGATCACGCATCTGCACTTCCCATCCTGGCCTGACTTTGGCACACCTGCCCAGCCATCACACCTGTTGGCTCTGGTTGAGTTGGCCAACGTTATGCAGCGTTCTGCTCTACCTGTCGATTCCAATTCGGTGGTGGGATCTAAGCTTTCGATCGACTCACTGCCTATCACCTGGTATGATGAGCCCGAGGCTGATTCTCGTGCGCGACCAATGCTGGTGCACTGCTCTGCTGGATGTGGCCGCACTGGAACATTTTGCACTGTTGACAGTGTGATTGATATGCTGAAGCGTCAGCGACAAGCCAAGATGGATTCGGTACGATCTCGCGATTATGAAGGGGATGTTAACATGGGCGAAAACGGGGACACATCACCCCGATCTACCAAGCACTTCAACTTTTACACACCTGGCCAGAGGTCCAACATGGAGAGACAAGTGGCTCGAGGCGGCGCACACATTGACACCGACTGGGTATACGACGATAGCGTGGATCTGATTCAGAAGACGGTGGAAGATTTCCGAGAACAGCGACTCAGCATGGTGCAGAGTCTGAGGCAGTATGTTCTCTGTTATGAGACAGTTCTCGAATGGGTAACGAGGATGAATGAACGAGCGTCAAACGCTCCAAATGGACGACTACGAAGTGGAAGCCTTCGCCACTGAGACCAGGATGCATCACGAATGAGTAACGGTATTATGGAGCACAACTGCATGGAGCACAGGGAATAATGCAACAAACAAATGGGAATTGGACGGATAGTACGGGCGTTTAATGGTTCAGATGCGTATGATTCTGATAAGGAGGTTGGAACAGCGAGCATGCGATGCTTACGAAAGGACATTATAAAAAATGACGACGGTACGGGGACCTTGGCTTGATATACTATGAGAGGGATTGGTTCTCGGGGGATTCTGTATAGTAGAACAAAAAGGAATGATGAAAGGGGAACGGAGCAACCTTGGAATCATGGGACTGGCATAGTAGGATCATGAAGGATACATTGCGTACGCGCTTACAACATTGTGTTGATTGAATTTAGCAGATTGTAAGATATGTGAACATTGGCTCTGTCTATGCTGAAAGTGATGCTGACCATGTCGAATCAAGGCATCCTTGGTAAGGATTTATAACCATGTCTGTCCGAGGGTAACATCAAGTCCATTCAGGCCCAATACGGAGTACAATAATCAATACTGTATGGTATTCAAACTCGATCTGTATCTTGATTGGTTGTTATCTATACAATCAGCATCACGCGATATATTGAGGCGTATATTGACCCAATAATAGCTCATCGTCCTGTCGCACAATGCACTATCACAATCACGACTTGGCAAAGCTGTCACGAGAAAGAGGAAACACGTGTGATGACGTCGTATCAAGAATGCATGAATCTGGGGGCTTTTTCTCAAGCCAAAGATAGAAATGGGCATGGCTGGGGTATGAGACGAGACGGGCATGACCGAGCCGGGGGACAGGATAGGATAGAGCGAGGGCCTCGTTTCAGTATCACCAGTCAGAGAAACGGATGAGGTTAGGCGGTTTTCGTTTATTTGCAAAAGTGATGTGATTGATAATCCTGGAGACATAGTTCTGGTGGGTTCTTTGGAATGGATAGAACTCATCTTACAAGCTGACCTAACTCACTGTCGTGTAACCGCATTCGCTGTAGGCCTGTAACAAATCCACTGTATTCAGTGGTCTAACCCCCAGACTCCAGGGATTCTGACACACATGCCCTGGCCACTGTCCACTGTCCACGAAGCTGGGGCGTTAAAGTTTCACAATGCTCCAAGGAAAAAGGGACCTGGGCTATTCGATAATTAACAAAAAACGTCCATGCTTTTGATCATTGAAACTGGAACCTTCCTTTTTGTAACCCCCACTTCGCTCGCTCCTTCTTGTAGGTAAGGTATCCCTTTAAGGTAGTCGTGGCGCATCTGTCGCTTGTTGGTGCCTTCCTTTTGCTGTCAACTGTGTGTGCTTGTGTCGCAAGCAGTGGAAAGAGCGGCACTTCAAGCCACCAACTGCATGTACAACTGCAACTGCAACTGCAACTGCAACAACGGGCAAGTGCAAGGCATCCAACGATAAGGATTTACACTTCATTGGCTTGGTTCCCCCGCCTCCATCTGGCATTACATCCATCCCATCCTGTCCCATCTTGTCTTCCCGCCGCTGTCGAGTTTGTTTTCTCTTCCAACCTCACTCACTCAAGTTCTTTTCCACTTCCATCTTATCTTATTCATCACGGCCTGGCCTCTCGCTTCTGTAAGCTTTAATAACGGCTTGTGCAATACTTATATTCTCTCTTCCACATTCCCCTCGTTTCTACTACCCCTGTCTTCTTATATACATTCTTTGCGACTCGTTGTGCAGTCCTTCAATTCCACCCTTCATTAATCTTTGGTGGGCTCGTTTCGTTTAGCGGACTAGACTCTCCCGTTTTAGCCTTCTGCTGATTCAGAACCACCCACGGATCCTACTGCGCCACCAGAGTTGCCCTGACGAAACAGGCTCTTGACTTTACGCCTCCAACGCCCAGCCTGACCTCAAACCGGCCTCCCCATTTGGGCGTCGACGACGAGACGCATCTCCCACCTTGGGATCGACTTTCCCTTTACCATTGAACTATTCTCTGGTAACTTAACGACATAATCTTTTCACGGTGGCCATGTCACATCTGTCATCAGCCGCCGACACGATGCGCCGCCTCTCCCACGACTTGACGGAGCCGTCGCGCAATATCGAAGAATCTAACAGAGAACCCTCGGACCAAGAAATGGAAGATGGACTCGATCTATCCATGCCTCCACCTGACGAAGAAGAGGAAGACGACGTCCTAGATGACGACTCGAGAATTTACACACCACCTCCCCACATTGCCGCCCGTTTCTATCGCCCATCACACGCTCGCCGCAGAGATTCGGCTGCCTCGTCGCGCCGCAACTCAATCTCGTCCGCACACTCTCGATGCTCCTCCATTCAACCATCGAGTCACCGTGGAGGTGAGCAGAGCAAGCATGTCGCTCAACACCTCCGCCGTGCCTCATTCCTTGAGGACCGCAGGGCGCGACTTGCCGATCGAGCGGCGCATGCCGAAAAGGTTCGCCTTCGAGCAGCTCTCGCTAAAGCGACTCACCGAGATACTACAGTATCCGAGGAGCGAGCCATTGCGGCACAGCAAGCCAGGGAGCGCAATCTGGCAGAGATCGTCGCAAATTGTGCGGAAGAAGTAAAAAAAGCAAGGCAGGTTGCCGAATTTATGAAAGAGAAGCGAGAACAAGATGCTGCCAGGATTAAGGCACAAATTGAGGAGAGAATGGCCGAGGCGGATAGACGAAGGGAAGAACTGCGAATCAAGAATGCGTCCAAGCGAAGTCGTGGGCAGAGTGTTATGACCAGGAAGCCTACCGATTCTACCGATTCCATACCCGATATTGTTGAACCGGAGAGACGCAAGCCCACTGAAGAGGAAGCGGCAACAAGCATCCAATGGTGGTGGCGTGGCTACCTCCGAAAGAGAGCTATCTCGGAGTTCAACAATCTCGGCCTGACCGTGGACGGTATCAGGGATACACACTTCGATACTGTCGTTGAACTTCTGGCCCAGGAGAAGGTCCTTGTTATCACTGCACAGTTACTTCGACTATGTGGTCTTGAAGAGGGTGAGACGGGATCGGTTGGCGAGATGACAGCCGTTCGCACGTTTCTTAGTGCCTACTTGATCCTTGGTCATCCTAATCAAGTTCTCAGCAACAAGAATGACAACGGTGACCAAGAAGTCACGGATATGCTCACTTCGCACCGACTGCCTTCTGCAGACCTTGCCAATCCTCAATTGCAGGGTTTGGTAGGCAAAGCACGAGACTTGCTCATTTCTTTTGAGAACATCCTCTCTCGCTTAACATCTTCCAACAAATACACCATGCCCCCCGCACTGAAGAAGACGCTTCCCGAGGCATACGCCACCTTTTACAATGCCTTCATCGCCTGGAAGTCTCGAGATTCTAATGCCTTGATTGAGGTAATGCTCATGCAGTTTGTTGAGCTTGACGCTATCTACCACACCGTCAAGGATACAACAGATGATGCCGCCACGGCTCTCTACAAAAAGAGCATTCAGGACAACCAGCTCATGCTCATAGTGCGCATCAAGAAGCTGGCAGGTGCAGAAAAGGGCAAAAAGATGATCTTCGATGCGGTAGCCGAAGCCCGCAAAGCTCGCTCCGCCAAGAAGAAGACTGGTGACACAAAGCCCCGTGTGGCTGAGAACGCACATGGAGAAGCATCCGAGACAGCCAACAGTCTGGTTTCGCCCGACTCACAAACGCTCACCCCACCTGCCACACCAGCTAGCAAAGCCCAGGAAAAGGCTCCAGCTCCTAAGACGGGTCTCAACGGTCTTTTGCCTAATAACAGGATTGTTGTACATGAGCTGGCCATCAACAAAGAGTATCAGTTGTCTCCTGATGAGTACAGAGAACAGCAGTCGGAACGTTCACAGCCCATCTATATGAAGATGCGGGCCACCATGGATGGTGATGACAGTGCGATTAACTTTCAATTCTTCGCTCTCGTGGCTAGCAACATCAAGGAGAAGCTTCAGCGTCTGTTGAAGCCGGGCAACTCGATGTATAACCTCATCGGTGAGATCCTGGACCCCGAGATGGCAGAGAGGCAATTTGCTCTTGGCAACTTCTCCTACGAGAAGTTCTTCACTGCTATGGCTTCTCTTCTGCCTAAGCTCTGCGCTCCTTTCCGCGACGAGGAGGTCAAGGACTTGATTCAGAACAAGCTGGCAGACGGCAACATTATCGATCGAGTCGAAGCTCTGAATGGTTTTATTGATCTGATGCTTTGCGATTATATCAACTACCTCATGAGGATCGCTGCTCCTCAACTCATTGAGTCCGCAGCCCCATACGAGGCTAAGAGATTTGCCGAGGATGTTGAGAAAGGTCAACTTGGCTTGGCAGCGGCCGAAGCAGCATGGAAAGCCTCTCGAGGAAAGGTCCTGGCAGAGGTTCAGAAGAGAGACCCTGAGGGCATCAACCATGCAAGGTCACGACCAACAGCTGGACGATTCTATGCACAGATGCTCGTTGATATCTTTACCAAGATCACCCCTGCCCCCATTGAGGAGGTACCAGAGATGCTTCGTCTGGACTACAACCGCATCGCTCAAGTCTCTACTACCATTCAACGAATCATTACTGCAGGAGCAGTTCTGCTACAATGCAAGAACCTTCTAAAGCGAGACGTCCGATCTTCGTGGAAGATGGAGGCATCTCGCATCATGGCGGTTCTCGAAGCCGGCCATCCTCTGCAGACTACTGTAGACGGTGTCATGGCTGCGCTTGAGTCTGGCCGATCGATGCCGACGGCAACCAAGGGCCATCTTCGCGCTCTGGTTACCAAGGTTCTGACTGCCAGCCAAGACATGGCACAAAACGGAAGTGAGCCCAGAGAGCCTGTCCTGAAACTTTTGCTCACCCGTCTGCGGGGCAACATTCTTGCCCGCCTGGCTGCTGGATCAGCAAGTGAAAAGGTCAAAGCGGCTAACACAGCTGGTGAGAAGTTGGCCAGTCTGGGACTCTCTGAGTTTGTCGACCGAGTGAGAGAGATTTCGAACTTACTGGAGAAGATTGGAACTGTTGATAGAGCAGCCCATGGGCCTTGGTGGGATGCAGTGGCAACAAAGGTCGAGCAAGAAGAGATGTCGGCCTAGACGTAATAAGTTGGATTGTTTCATAAGTGGGATATGCATGATGAGCAATATGGATGCATGGTTTCTCGGAGGTTAGCATTTTGTCTTTTTACTCAGGCAGGGAGGGAATTTGCTTTTACTGGGCAGCGCTTCTGGACTTGGTTTGCATGGCGTTCTGGTATGGTAAGCCGATATGGCTCCTTTGGCTGGATTGGATCAAGCTCGCCCCTTTGAAGAGGACACGGCAGCATTGACAGGTACTTGTGGGATCGGCAAATTGCTTTTTGGTTGGAACAGCGGATAGAATGTCATTTCAACAGCAGCGCTAGATGCGTTTATTTCATCTGATTACTGGGTTGAATCATGAGCTGCTTATTTGTGAAACCTCTACTTCAAGAGTGTCTAGATATCATTTGCTTCTGTGATGAGTTGCCTTGAGTGTCAAAAGACTCCAGTAACCCATGTAGAATTTAGGTGTTAATTAGGCCCTCATACCATCATCGTCAGCTGGCACTTCTATAATTTGAGGAAAAGCAATGGATTAATTACTGTAACACGACATCTACCTTATCGTCTCATGATGTACAGTGTCAATTATTGTCATGACACGACACACACGGAGCAGCTATCGCTATCTCGTATCTCGCTTGTCGCCGGCAATGCGGCATACTACGCTACGGCTTTGGGTGAGCCTCACGTTAACCCGAAAATTTCGACACAAACCTCGACAGGCACTTTAGTAGCAGCTACAAAAGTGCCGTCCATGGGGTCTCTCAGTGGCTGAAAAAGGATAACATTGATATCCAATTCGGTTCTATAAGAGTCTATCAACGACCTGCCCAATTGCGACGGCGCGTCACTCCTGAAAAGGGTGAAGTTCCCGGGCCAAAATGTCGTCGTCCAAGGGCCTTTTGCGACATCTACGGCTGTGGAGCAGTTGTAGCCCACTATCGGTGATTACACGGCAGACGGTGCCGTCTGTATCTGTTTCTCAAGGTATTTTCAACATTTCTAGAGGTCTTGCTTCACTTGTAAACGGCCAGGTGAAGCCGTTGTACGGTCGCCGTGATAATGGACGGCCTATGTCTATGCCGATCGGTATTCGGAGGTACGTTACTCCATTGACACGGGAAGTTCTACACCCAATTCGGACTCGACGGGAAGGAAGGAAGGGAGCTGGGATCTGGTACGGCCGGGCCCACACCCCACCGCGGGGTCCTTCTTTCATCCATCATCACGCTGTTCGTCGTCGGGGAACCAAACTTGTCTTGGTCTTGCACTTTTGTTATTCTATATCATTCCATTTCTCCCACTATCATATCATCCGTCTTCCTTCAATTTCTTCAATCCTCATTATACCCATTGTTCTCTTGTTCAAAACTCGATCCCTCGAGTCTCTTGCTAAGCTGAAGCTCGAAGCTATAGCTTGCTAACGTCACGTCACACAGTCTTGTCCCCAAGATCTCTGATCGAGCTTGCTCCGCCCACGCCAGACTCGCCCGCAACGAAACAATGACTGACCGCGACGTTCTCCCCGACAATGTCAAGCCCAAGCACTACCAGCTGTCCTTGAAGGACCTCGAGTTTACCAACTGGACCTACAAGGGAACCGTCACGTACGTAACGCATCTACCCCTCACCACCAAGCCACCTCTGACAGCTAGCTCTACAGTATCGACTCGGAAATCACCAAGCCCACCAAGGAAATTATCGTTAACACTCTCGAACTTAAGCTCTCTCATGCCAAGGTCTTCATTGACTCCAAGTCATTCGAATCCACAAACTTCAAGTATGACGCCAAGGCTCAACGATCTACCATCTCCTTTGACGAGGAGCTCCCCACCGCTTCCAAGGCTTCCCTAGTTATCGAATTCGAAGGTATCATCAACAATGAGATGGCTGGTTTCTACCGCAGCAAGTACAAGCCTGCTGAGACCCCCTCTGCTTCGGTTCCCAGCGATGGCGAATGGCACTACATGTTCAGTACCCAGTTCGAGGCTTGTGATGCTCGCCGAGCTTTCCCCTGCTTCGACGAGCCCAACCTCAAGGCTACTTTCGACTTGGACATTGAGATTCCTTCCGACCAGGTTGCTCTGAGCAACATGCCTGTCAAGGAGACTCGACCTTCCAAGGATGGCTGGAACATTGTATCTTTCGAGACCTCTCCCGTCATGAGCACCTACCTTCTGGCCTGGGCTGTTGGTGACTTTGAGTACATCGAGGCTTTCACCGACCGCAAGTACAACGGCAAGCAGATTCCTGTCCGTGTTTACACCACTCGTGGTCTGAAGGAGCAGGGCCAGTGGGCTCTCCAGCACGCCCCCAAGATCATTGACTTCTTCTCTGAAATCTTCGACATTGACTATCCTCTGCCCAAGTCCGATTTGATCGCTGTTCACGAGTTCACCCACGGTGCCATGGAGAACTGGGGTCTTGTTACCTACCGTACTACCCAGGTTCTCTACGATGAGAAGACTTCTGACCCTCGATTCAAGAACGCTGTTGCCTATGTCGTCGCTCACGAGCTGGCTCATCAGTGGTTTGGTAACCTTGTCACTATGGACTGGTGGGATGAGCTCTGGCTCAACGAGGGTTTCGCTACCTGGGTCGGCTGGCACGCTGTTGACCACCTGCACCCTGACTGGCAGGTTTGGGCTCAGTTCGTCAACGAGGGAATGGAGGCTGCTTTCCGCCTGGATGGTATCCGTGCCAGTCACCCTATCCACGTTCCTGTCCGTGATGCTCTTGATGTCAACCAGATTTTCGACTCTATCAGCTACCTCAAGGGTTGCTCTGCCATCCGCATGCTTGCCAACCACCTCGGCGTCGAGATTTTCCTCAAAGGTGTCTCCAACTACCTGAAGTCTCACGCCTACGGAAACGCCAAGACCACTGCTCTGTGGGATGCTCTTGGTGAGGCCTCAGGAAAGAACGTGACTGAGCTCATGAACCCTTGGATCTCCAAGATTGGTCACCCTGTTCTTACTGTTGCTGAGGAGCCCGGTCAAATCTCCGTTAAGCAGTCTCGATTCCTGTCTACTGGCGATGTCAAGGCTGAGGACGACACCACCACCTGGTGGGTTCCGCTGGGTCTTGAGGGCAAGAAGGACCACGCTGGTATCGCTTCTCTGTCTCTGACCACCAAGGAGGACACTATCCGTGACATCAACGATGACTTCTACAAGCTTAACAGCGGCGCTACTGGCTTTTACCGTGTCAACTACCCCCCTGAGCGTCTCGCCAAGCTGGCTACCCAGCTCGACAAGCTCAGCACCGAGGACAGGATCTCCATCATCGGTTCAACTGCTGACCTTGCCTTTGCTGGAAACGGCACCACCCCTGCTCTGTTGACCTTCCTCGAGGGCTTCGGCAAGGAGACCCACACTCTGGTCTGGCGCCAGGTTCTCGACTCCATTGGTGGCGTCAAGTCCGTCTTTGGAGAGGACGAGTCCATCAAGAAGGCTCTGGACAACTTCACTCTGAAGCTCATTGATGAGAAGGTCAAGGAAGTCGGCTGGGAGTTCAAGGAGGGCGAGGACTACCTTACCGGTATTCTGCGAAAGGAGATTATTGGCGTTGCTGTTGCCTGTGGCCACCCCGCGTAAGTTTTGTTGTCCCCGATATAAATGATTTTGCTGACATATATAGTGTTACTGAGGAGGCCATGAAGCGCTTCAACGCTTGGGTTGAGAACCCCGAGGCTAACCCCATCCCCGCTCCTCTCCGTGTTGCTGTCTGGCGCGCTGCCATCATGAAGGAGCCTGCCCGCACTGTCGAGATCCTCAAGAAGGAGTGGTTCAACACCAAGTCTATTGACGGAAAGCTTCTTTCCCTCAGCGTTCTTGGTACCGTCAAGGACGCTGAGCTCCTCTCCAAGGAGGTCATCCCCTTCAACTTCAACCAGTCTCCTCCCTCCAACGCTGTTCCTGCTGGAGACATGCACGTCCTTGGTGGGTCTGTCGCTAGCAACGTCGTCGGCCGCCCCATACAATGGCAGTTCATGAAGGACAACTGGGATGCCGTCATTACTAAGCTCGGCAACCCTGTTGTTGTCGACCGATACATGAAGCTTTCTCTGGGCTCCTTTACTAACGTGGCTGCTGTTGAGGATATTGAGAAGTTCATGGCCGACAAGGATACCAGCAGCTTTAACCGTACTCTTGGAACTGTCAAGGACAAGATTCGCGGACGTGCTGCGTACCGTGAGCGTGACTCTGAGAAGCTCAAGGAGTGGCTCAACGCTCATGGATATGCTTGACTATGTAAATTATGATGTCGTTAGAGCATGTTTGTAATAAAAGTTGAATACCATTGGTCATGTTTTGATTGCAGCTGAGACAGTTGAATCTCTGATTTTGGAGAAGAAGGAGTATGCAATACAGATTATGAGCTATGAAGGCGACGAGATGAGGGTTTTAAACTAGCTCAATGACCGAGTAAAGATTGCTTGCATCATCTTGGAGGCGGTAGACCCATCTTACAGGATCAGCTCATCGCAGAGGTTAAAGGTATATATGCTGGGCTCGTTATGGTCGAAATAAAGTGTATGTATCTAAGTTACTCCTCACCTGGACTAATGCGTACCACACACTCCTCTACACCTTACGCCCCCCCTGCCATTCATACCATGCCATATAGATCTCTATATCTCTCCTCTCTTTTACATTACCATTGGTTAAAACTGCTCTGCTCGCTTGTTCTCACCAGTCCCTTCCCCACTTTTCCAACCGCAGTACAAAAAAACCAATGACAGCGTCTCTGGGGCACCTACTCCACCGTGTTCCTTTTGTTGTAAAGAGTTTAAAGAACAGACCTAGCTTGTTCTATAATATTCGGATTATCTTATTCAAACTTAGTTGTCTGAGTTTTGTCTTCTCTGCTATTACAACATGGGCAGCCTTTCCCCAGATGCAATCATAACCCTCGCCAGCGCGATCCCAGCTTTATTTCTTGCATGCCTTACTGCTTGGTTCGCCTTTTTAGCTCTGCGTCACCGCAACATTACCCGCAACGACATCTACAGATACACGATTGAAGCTGTCGTTGCACAACCCAACACTGCTCAACTGAGGTACGCCTCTTATCAATATCCGAATGCGTTCTTTAGATACAAACTCACAGTTATATAGCCTTGAGCTACCCTCTCCACTTCACATCAGACCAGAAGAATTGTAAAACATCTTGCCCCAAGTACCACCTGCGACCTACCGTGCATCTACCATCCAAGCCGAAGACCAATCCACCAGTGTAAGTGATGAGGTTCACGATACAATGGCATCAACCATTCTAATTGAACATGTCAGGAATAAATAATCAACGATGGTAACGCAATACGAGGAAACCTCTGCGATTTAAATCTTCACTCAAGACTTAGAATGTAGGAAAACAGAAAGACATTTGAATTGTAGCTGTTTGGATGTCGTACAATCGATCATGGGCCGCGGCGCCTACGACACAACTGGCGTCCCTGAGCCCCGGGTAAAGGTGGAGGCCCCACAGCGGGACAAGCACCATGGGTACTCCACAAATGTCTAGAAATCTCAACGCTACAAAATATAGAGTACAATTTTGAATGCAGTCTCCAACAATTCCACTGGTTCTTCGGAACCTTGATCGGTCTGGTGGTCTAGTGGTATGATTCTCGCTTAGGGAAAACCCTACAGCAAAGCTTGCGAGAGGTCCCGGGTTCAATCCCCGGCCAGACCCTTTCTTTTGCATTTTTGCACATTTTCACCACAGAATTAATTGTTTTTTTTTAGTCCTGGTTTGTTTCGTGAGGTGCGAGGATGCTATGTCATTTGTCGTCGTGTTGGTGGTGGACTTTCAATCAACTTATGTTCAAGCTTCATCGTAAATACATATATATTCCCAAACTTCCTTATTCACAACTTAACTATCTCATACCTGCAAAACCTCCACATGGTTTGAAATCCAATCATAAGACTCGCTCCTAAAGTCATCGTTGAGAATACTGTTCTTATTCGCCGTCTCAAACCACATAAGCTTCTTGCTTCCCTTCCACTCAGGCCAGTTCGCATACTTGGTAATGCCCTTATTAGGATCCAAATTATACACAAAGTTGAAATAGTACGTCCTGATGCTGCGCATAGCATTATTGGGGAAAATGCCGAAGAACACCTGCAGCAAGTCTGAACCGTGCAACGTCCCCAGGACGGGCGTGCCGTAGTCGTAACTTGCAAGGTAGGACCATGCTGAGACGTCGGGGTTTATATCAATCGCAGCTTGGAGAAAGATCCGTCTCGTAAGAGTGAAGACCAGATCACCAAAGATGGCGGCACGACGCTTGAAGCCTGGGAAGACCTCGTTGAGGAGCGATGTTCGGAAGGGACTGCCTGCGCTGAGAGCTGTGGGGTATATGTTAACCAGAGTAGTCAGCTGTTCCTTGGTAGCCTTTTGGAAGCAGAGATCCTTCAAGTAATCGACCAACTTGGCTGTAGTGGTCAAGTTTGGCTGGAATAGGGCAAAGAGTGTGCCTTCGTCCTCTTGGTCTCCGTTGATCATGGGAACAGCGTGATAGCGCCCTGATTGAATGAGGCGTTCTGGGCTGTCGGGGAGAACTTTGCCATCTGGTCGTGGGAGGTAAGATAGAGCCACCGAGCTATACGACAGCAGTCCTGGGGCAGAGTTGGCTGCCTTGAGGAACTTGTCGTAGCTCAAACCACGCAGACATGCCAGAGTATCAGAAGCTCCAGAGCACCCGCCCTCCTTCACAACAGCGTCGTAGACAACTTGTGCTTTATCACTATCCACAGGTTCCGCCGGCACCACGCTGCCAGAGTTCATGATGGCGCCTCGGAAAAGGGGCTTGCCCTTATAATCGGCATCACCACCATAGAGAACCATCTGGTCAAGCACAGAGATGGCACCCGCGGACTCTCCCCAGATAGTGACCTTTTCGGGATCACCTCCAAAGGACGCAATGTTGTCAGCAACCCACTCGAGTCCCATGCGCTGGTCGAGAAGACCCAAGTTGGAACTTCCGTCCTTCTTGATCTCAGCACCTGGCATGAAACCAAAGCCAGCAACGCGATAGTTGACAGCAACAAAGACGAAAGGCTGATCTTGATCAATGGCAGTTCCCAGAAGACTGGTGCCGTCGTACATAGCACTTGAGCCAAGTTCAAAGCCACCGCCAAAGATCCAGAAGAGAACAGGGAGCTTGTCGCCAGCCTTTGTGCCCGCAGGTCGTTGGACAGTCATTGTGAGACAATCTTCCTGGCCAGTGATAGGTGTAAGGAAGGGTATGGCCAGGAAGTCTGAGAGAAACTTTTGGATAACATCCTGACCTCCAGTTGAGATGAACATTTGAGGGCATGATGGACCAGTGAGTCCTGATGCGTCAAATTTGCCCAATGGCTTGGAGAGCTTCTTTGGGGGCTTGAGACGTAAGGAACCCGTGGGTGGATCTGCAAAGGGGATTCCTCTAAAGGAATCGACTTTGCCAGAGCTTGATCCGATAACGGTGCCAGAGGGAACAGCAACGGTAACTTTGGCTGCTCGTTCCTCGATAGCTGGTGAGACAGGTTCAACAGGCTTTGGTTCTGGAATAGCATCCGGAGCTGGGAACGGAGCTGGAACAGCGGCCACAGCAGTGAGAAGGCCGAAGCCAGAGACAAGACATTGAAACCTCATTGTAGACAGAGTGAGGACCGAGCTCAAAGTGTAAGAGCAGGCGTTGAAACAAAGACTTCACCAAGCCACAACTCAAACAGAAGTATAAATCTTCTCAGAGTCGGAGAGTCAGAGTTAACTGACTATGTCTCCCTTGGTCTCAGTTGAAATGCTGATCTTTTTGGCCGGGGAAATGAGCTCAATTTGAACTGTTTCTTGGCCATAGTATTCCGTGCTCGATCCCCTCCCGCTCAGACATTTCCCAACGATATTGAGTTCCTAACCCTGGGCGATGTCAACGTGCAACCGCCCTTCTCTCAAAAACATCCCAGCATTTATCCCCTAGAAGAGGAAGCCATGGCCGTACTGTTCAGGCCATCATAGCTGAGTCAACCCAAAAGCAGCTCCAGATCCGAAAGACTTTGCTGCTAGCCCCGCTTCCCCGTGGGGAAATCAGCTGCCAAAGAGCATTTTTCGTTTTTTCAAGTTCTGACTCTTTTGAGACCGAGGCAGTTGTGCCTTTTTAGAAGAAGGTCCGGTGCGATAGAACACGTGGTGGAGGGGGGATCGACAATCAGCTGGATAGGTTGAGTTATAGTGGTTTGTTCTGGTTGGTGGATAGACAAGTAAAGGTGGTCTCGGAGGAAGATGAGATGGTGGGGAACAAACAAAATAGTTGGTGTTGATATGGCACTCGCTCTCAGGCACTTCCCGTTGAAGAAAGAAACTTTGTAACTACCCCGGACCCCGGATCCTGGTCTGCCGTCTTGGTCGGCCCCGGAGACCCGCAAGACTCCGAGAACCAGAACCAGAAGAGAAGAATGCGGGGAGAAATGTTGGTTTACGAGTAATTAATAATTGATACGAGATTTTTGTTATTCCATGAGGCATTTACATATATATCTTACAGACTTACACTAAGTTGCTGACGAGTTTACCCCGCGAATACATGCTATATACCCTGTTCTTATACATTCGCATCAGAACGTCATCCCACATCTAACCCCAGTTCTCCCGCTGCCATTGAAACAATTAAGCGGTAGAAATATCCGGGTAAAACGATAAATCGGGAAACTCAGCCTTATCCAAGGGTTAGGTATCTCCGTATCAAAACAGTAGTATTCGTAGTCTTGACTTCAGAATCTCGATCGAACAATCTAGTAGAGTTCTATAATCTCTGACTTATTCCACCATCACACGCACAACCACTCTCCGCTCTTCCGATGTTCAAAATAGGAAGCTCTCACGATACTATGCCCGAATAGCACTAGATATCGCTTCTTATGCAGGTGCGAGCAGCCCTCAAGTTCTTGTAGTTGACTCCGCGCGTAAGCAACATATAAGATGGTGTAGTCGAGCAGCATTCCGAGGTTCGGACGGTATCCGTTTAAGTTGATACATGAGATGAATAGACATGTGGTTTTCTGGAGAAACTAGTCGCTGCCAAGTTTTGATTAGGTTGAAGAGCTTATGTCGAGTCTGTTAATGGTCGAAAACGCGTCTCGTATCGGGTGCATAGACCCGAAAGACCGATTGAAAGATATCGCACTGTAGATGAAAGCAGAATGCCAGATAGGATGGGTGATCCTAAATTCTATCACAATAATTCCTAACCTTAAGGTGAATACCCCTTGAATTACCTAAAGTTACCTATCCTAAGTCAGATGTCTTGACTAAACTAGGTATCTAGATCCATTCTTCCATATCACAGTATCCGGATTTTATTGCATACGATCAAGTAGTCAGCAATATGTTCATGAATTCGTCACTAAAAAACACAACTATCTAACTACCTTAAAGAGGCAAAAATAACAAGAAAGGGATATTACATGCCCTGAACCTTGCACCCGCTTCATGAATCAAAACCCAAATGCTCCCGTTCATAACCCCAGTACCCAGATACCCTTGCACCGTTGCCAATGCCAATGCCAATGCTATGCGTGCCCGTGAGGCAGATAGTTATAGAGTCTTCATGCAATCCCAAGCAAAGGCAGCCCAGCCCAGCCAATGTCTAGTCAAGTGTACCGTATGTATAGCGTCCTGTTGCCCTGAAAATTAACCGTGGGTATATCCCTCCAATGCCCGGTCTGCTCTTATCATACACTGCATGTAGCCTGCGCTCAATTCACCACGCCTACGGGGGCGCCCTCGTTCAGACAGCGTTTCTTAGAAACAATTGCTGGCTCTTCCTCGGACTCTTCTTCGAAGCTGCTGTTCACAACTTCAGAGAGAACATCTCGCTTGCGCTTCTCGCCACCCTGTTTCTCGGGGTCTTTCTCCCATGTTTCTATCTCATCTGGGTTGAAAGCGCCGACAACATCTTGGCCCAAAGCTTTACCAAGTCGCTCTCGGAGACCCAAAATTGGCCAAATAGGAACCCTTGTGTATTCAATCTTGAGACCAGAAATAATGGCATCGTCATCATCAAGAGGAGCCTTGAAGGGATCGTGGAACTTCTCCAAAAATTCCTTTGTCATATATCCAGTGTAAACAATAAACTCCGATGTCTCGATGTCGTGGGTAAGGATCCTCAACTTCAGGTCGTGGAAGTTGGGGCATGGTGGGATGCCTTGCTCTGGTGACAATCGCAAGTCGCGTCGGCCTGTGATAGGTGGGGCAGGGTAGAAGTGTTTCTGCGCCATCCCGAGAAAAACGCCCACAAAATGCGCATCATGATCCGAATTTGAAGGTATAAGCATGCGAGCTCTGAGTTGTTGAAGGCGAAACACAGGCTCATTCCACGATCTCTGTGGACCAGGTGCGACGCGAAAAAGGTTGTTTCGGACCGAGGCCAACTGAGTCTTGCCAATGTAACAGATCATGGGTAGATTAGCGGGGCTTTGGTTAGGGGATGATTGTGTTGAGACGTTGAATGAATCCGCAGGTCGCGTTGAGACTGTCTTGAATGAAAGTTGGGAAGACTTTGCCTCATCTGTTGCAGGAAAATTCCACATGAGCTGCGCGCGTACAGCATCACGATAAACGCGACCGCCAAAATATAGGTGTAGTTCGGGTAGGTAGTGTGGCTTGTTGAAAGCTGTAGGCCACAGCGTCATCAGGACTGTCTTAACAGCATTGGAGGAGAGAATAGGGTGCATCGGGTCGGGAAGGAGAATCTGCGTGAGCGCGTTGCTGAGAGTGATGATGGTATTTGATGGGCTGAGATGCCCTCGCGATGGTGGCGTGCCTGGTGAGGCTGTAGGCTGAGGTGTATCGCAGGGTGGCAGTTCCTCCCATTTCGCGCCGAGCAGTTGAGCGTGTAAATCGGTCCAGCAAATGGGTCGCACAAAGAGTGATACGCCAGCGTGTTGCTGGAAGATATCGTAGAGCGAATTCTTGGCAGGTCGGTAGATGCGATGCGGACGCCTTTTTCGCGGGGTGACCACGGGCGCTTGCGATGTACAAGGCGTTGTGTCTAGCGAGGCAACATTGCTGTTACCGTCACCGTTGCGCGACCGAGCGGTTGACGAAGAAGATTGTGAGGTTGCCATGTCCACCAAACTGCGCAGCTGTCCGATGAAGCTGCCGTTTCCAAAAAGAGAACTGTCGCGGAGACAAGTTAGCACTTTGTATGGGACAAAATGGATTAGCTTTGTTGGGTGGAAGTTGGTTGATGTCAGAGGTAAAAGTGCAAACTTACTCAAATGCAAGCATTCGATACTTGATAGTTGTTGCCCACCCTGGATGACTCTTATGAGTTTGGTTGCCTGAATGGATGAAGATGGATGTATATGTTTCCTTTGATGGACTTTGCGACAAGACGCGCCCTTGGTGATTCCCTGTTTATCTCCAGTCTTCAGTGACAAGCTCTCGCTAGCGGCTGGCACGAGCGTCGCCCTTGTCAAAGATTGACGAAAAAAGTAAAAAAAGGGGCTTTAGGTCGTCCAATAGGAAATGAGGCAGATCAAGAAGAAGGCAACTGGAAATGGGGTTTTCTCTCCAAAATGAAAAAAAAAAAAAAGAAGGTGAGGGAGGGGAGAAAGAGAGAAGCCAGAAATATCGGTGACACTGAATCACACTTTAGGGCGCGAGGTGAGCAAGGCCTTTTCTTCTTATTAGGCTGTACTGTGGATACTGCTGCAAGGCCCGTAACCGTAAGGTAATGCACCAGGAAGAATCTGCACGCGGAGAGAGGGAAAAAGCGCGTCGCCACCGTGATTCGTCGCGGAGGGAATCGGCGCGAGTGAGTAACGAGTTCACGTGAGATGACTGAGATCCATTGATCCATTGATGACACTCTAGGCAGCCATAAAGGGAGTGGCGGTAGCTGGTGCTGCGCCACATTAGCGTTGTGGCCTGGCAGCTCATTTGTAGCTAAGGCATCAACTCTTCTAAGCCAGCCTTGCTTGCCCCACACCAATCGAGCGAGCTTCGAGCTTCCACTGCAGCCCCGCTGGTGACGAAGCGCAACTCAGCATCAGCCCGTAACTTGCGCCCATCCAAACAAACAGCTTTGATATACTAGAATTGGTCTGTTGATTGCTGTCCAAGATGCCGGTATGTCTTTGTCCTGCAACAACCCTACAAGCAATTATACAGACACTCTCCACTTCACTCCTATTGACATCACTCCGCCTCCGTATCTCACGAGAGCAACCAAGCTAACAATGCTCCTCTAGGCATACAACTCCGTCTTCAACAATGACCCCAACGTCCCCCGCATAATCGGCAACTTCCCTCTTCTTCCTCTCCGTACCAAGACCCGAGGACCTGCCTACACCCTTCCCGCTCCCTCGCCTCCTCTGCCGGCCCACGAGTCACCCGACCCCGACAGCGAGAGCTACGATATCCTCGACGAGGTCCTCGCCCTCTTCCGTGCCAACACATTCTTCCGAAACTTTGAGATCCAAGGCCCTGCCGACCGTCTGCTTGTGTATGGAATCTGGTTTGTCAGCGATTGTCTGACCAAGATCCGTCCTTCCGCTTCTCTGCGTGATGCTCAGAAGGATGTTATGAACTTGGCGCTTGACCTTAACTTTGCTATTCCCGGTGACCCTGGATGGCCCCTTAACCAGGTGTGTATGCCAAACTGCCAGACAAAGAAAAACTGGCAGAAAACGACAAATAAGCGGTGGATTGCTAATATTTGGTATTAGATGTATGAGCCCCCTAGGGACAGACAAGAAGCGGAGCAGCTCAAGCAATATCTGTCGCAGGTTCGACAAGAGCTTGCTACTCGATTACTCGCTAGGGTATACGATGAGGATGAGACCAAGCCCAGCAAGTGGTGGTTGAGCTTTACCAAGAGAAAGTTCATGGGCAAGTCTCTGTAGAGTGTTAGCATGGAGCGTTGAGGAGGGTCATTTTTAGAAGACAATGATGATACAAGAGTCAAGGAGCTGGCGCCATACAAAATACATATTTCAGCATTCATTTGACTCACTGCCTGTTGCCTCCTGTTTCCACTCAGGGGTACCGTGTTTGTATCTTTTTAGACTCTGTAAAGCTGGGGTATGCCTCTGGAACAGCATGATAAGATGTACTCAAACCTCACCTAAGGTTACCTAAGGCTTTAGGTGTTCCTCAACGGATATTACCAAGGACTGAGTTCCACAAACTTTACAGAGTCAAAGCAGATAGGTCTGTTTCTACAAGCGTGCTTGGAGTTGTCTGCTTCCTCATGTCGCCCAAACAATTGCTTGAGCAAGACAATTGCTTTGCCTTTGCTTCAGGAATCAAGTGCCCATGACCTCATCGCAGCTTTGACTGAGCAATCATCGGTCTCCTTTTTCCCTATAAATACCTCCTCTCCCCCCAGTGTTGAGACAGAGCTGAATACCAGTGCCATCCATCCTCCATCACTAGGCTTCATAGCTCCACTTATATATTATAGTACTTGGGCTTCAGCCATGTCTTTCGTTTGGTCGGCACATCGCCGACATGTTGCAAGTCTCTCGTGAGGGACACTGATTACTTTCGGCGCCGGAAAGAACACGCCAACTTTCCCGCTGCTCAAAAAAAAAAAAAAAAAGTTTTGAGAAAAAAGGTCTCTTCTGGAAGGTCTCATCGAGTTACTACGGAGGAATTCCATGAGCTCTTGCGACAAGAATTTGGTGTCTGTCGCACCAAGGAGGACTGCGAGTCAAAGCGCAAACGTATGAAGGTTGAGGGAGGTGAGCGATCATAAACCCAAGAAGCACTTCATGTCTCAAAGATTAGAACAGAGTCCTACAGATGACTGAAGAGATCAAGATGCTCCTTTGTTGATCAGCAACTCCCAAAGGCCTTCCTCGGCCAGGGGTATTTCCCCTAGGAGATTGCCTACACCACCAGAATGGACAGGTGAAACGCCATCACTGACAAGAGCTACCAGACCACTGACGAATACTCTGGTGGCACTTCTTGTAAAGTATTCTGGTGGAATGCGCCATAGCCTTTTGCTTGCAAGACCTCCCATCCGTCGGCTGTTGTTTATATTGCGCAG
>JABCJY010000295.1:0-12837 GCA_013184415.1 Fusarium concolor | reverse complement strand
TTTTTATTTTTATTTTTATTTTCTATAAAAAGATAGATTTGTTTTAAAGTAAATAACCTATTTTTCTATAGTAGCTCCCTGTCTCACACTTTTGTGCCGTCTCACACTTTTGGGCCCAACTAAGCTTGCTTAGTTGGCTCGCCCCGCCCCGCGGTCATGAGCCAACGGGTAATAAATCTTTGCTTACCCAACTTGAATAATCGTCTCAGGTTTGAGCAGCAACCACTCAGGGCAGTGGGAAAGAAGAAAAAAATCATAAGCTAATATTCGCATTTTGTATTGGATTGTTTCAAGTAAGCTTACTTCGTGTTGTAAGAGCAGATGAGACCTATTGCGTCCCAATACGGAAATATCTGACGCTCTTTCCCATGTCAAAGGCGGGTCAGCAGCTGGCAGTTAATGGGATCTTCAATACCGGTCGATTTAAATGGATGGAAGAACAAGGCTATGCAAGATTGATCTGCAATACATATGAGATCATGAAGTAAGCTTATTATCTTCGAACCCATGCATGTTCGGCCACCCTGCTTTCATCCAGCAGATGAGAGAGAGCGAGGACTCATTGGTCAACCACAAAAGTCGGTCTGTTCATGAGATCACGTAGACTCGTCGTCAGACTTATGTTACAAGCAAGCGTTGTAGTCCTAGATTTCTGGTTGTCTGTCATCTATAAAAGAGACTGTGTTCCTCACAGAACAAGCTCATCCAGGCTCTTCACATCGAACAGTAGCTATTCAAGACATCTATTCAGCAAACAAACCTTGTAAATTATTCTTTTCATCATGAAGTTCGCATATACCGCTCTTCTTGCCTTCACCATCACGGCTGTCAATGCCTGCGACAAAACCCTCTGTGAGGGAGCTAGCGTCGTGAAAGTTGTTCCCTGCACCAAGGAATGCATGGGAAGACCATGCCATCTCTATGAGTGCCCTGACAGCCCATATACTGCAAGTATATCCTAACAATATTTCGTGAGCTTGGTGAACTAACAGGTGGTATAGTACATCTGTGGAAAGGACAAGACCAAGTGTGATGAGATTTGGTAAATCAGCTTCAGGACAGTACCGACCAGCCGACATCGCTGTTGCGCAGGAGATTGAGAAGCACGGCGATTGACGTTGGTTGGCACTTTGGGAGGTTAGGCGGGTTTCAGACGAAAGGCTTATAGACCAACTCTTGTCCCTCTTTACATCGTGAACACGATAGAAAAACAAGAATAAAATTGCTAGCAACAAGAACTCTTCTCTATGACACGTAGCACGGTAGCATCTAGCAAGACTGGCATTGGAGATATATAGGCCTAAGATCGGAGAAATCCGGAATAAGAGCAAACTCAATGTTTCTTCTTAATTCAAGATAGTTAGGTTATTATAGGCTATAGCTAGCTGCCTTAAATAGACGGAGTAGCGTCGGGATCTCGTGATTGACGATGCCCGGAATATCGGTGGTCGGCATTCAACAAAATGCGGAGAGGTACGATAGCTACACATGACGGCATGATGATGTCAGCCTGAAACTGTCTGAGAACAGGTAATCAACAACGTCACCACAAAAAGCCAACATCAAAACAAAAGATTCTCACAATTTCTGAGATCATATCTAATTGCACTCATAAACCCTCTCCAACCGCAACTGTATGTTGACTCAGGTTCATCTGACACACCAACTTGTAACTGACTTGGTGCTTAGTTCCGACAAATCACCTCCCAATTTAGACAAGATGGTGCATAACATCCGATCGTCAGGTTCCCGTGATCTTCAGGCACCCATCACCGCTGACATGTCTCTAGCAAGGACGAGTTCCATGATGCTCTGAGCAAATATCCCATTGTCGTCGTGGACTTTTACTCAACCCATAGCGCTGAGTCCAAGCATATTGCTGCAACATTTGCACAGTAAGCCACCCATCACGACCGTTGATGTCATTTTTCTAATGTTGAACAGCGCCTACGAGTTGGACAAGTTCAAGGACTTTCGATTTGTCAAGGTCGACATTGATGATCTGAAGGGATTGGCGGAGGAACTTGGTGTTTCAAAGCCTGCTAGTTTCCAGATGTACAAGAATGGGGAGAAGATCAATGATCTGCACAGTGATCAGACGGAGGATCTCATGATGTTTCTCGAGACGGGACTATGAAATAAAGGTATCAGGTAGCTCAATATCATGAAGAACAAGATACTTCTGCCTTTTCCAGACTCACTGGACGATGCATCGCACATCTCCTGCTGCAATTCTATTTCTGCCAGCATCCATCACCGATAGCGCAATCCGCTTTTAGCACGGAGATACTGTACCTTTCGACCAGCAAATGAAGATACAAAATCCCACAAGAAACTTTACGCTACGACCAAAGTAAAAAATCAGCCTTGTTCCTCGGCGCCGTATACCAAGGGGTTAAGTGAGCGTTAC
Organism: Fusarium concolor; assembly: GCA_013184415.1. Lineage (NCBI taxonomy): Eukaryota > Fungi > Ascomycota > Sordariomycetes > Hypocreales > Nectriaceae > Fusarium > Fusarium concolor. The sequence continues at coordinate 10,427 of JABCJY010000295.1, read as the reverse complement.
ATTATAAACAGTCATGCTCTTGAGAATCAGGCATGATACCTCCTTGACGAAGGATCAGCCAGTCAAGTGACTCATCTTTGTCAGCATACCCCACTACGTCATTGAAACATCTCAAGTTCATTCTTTTCATCCGTTAACATCTTCAACATGGCGCATTCGGATGAAAACAACAACGGCCGCGTTGTCGGCGACTTAACCTGTCAATCGGACTCTTATCTCAAGACTCTAGACACTGAAGTTATCTCATGCGAGAAGGCGCCTAAGCAAGCGCATAAGTCAAAGAAGAGCAATGGACATTCTCAGCATGATGAGTGGTTAATCGAATGCGCCGACTCGGTTCTGTTTCCAGAAGGTTTGTTGCCCAGATGATCTTATTTATTGGAAAGTTTACTTACACGAGACTCAGGCGGCGGACAACCTTCGGATCATGGCACAATCACCCCACTATCAGGCTCAGATCAAACTCCCATTCCCATTAAGAACGTTCAACGCCAAGGCCTACGCTGTGTCCTCTACTCCCCCAAACCCTTATCCCCAGGAGATAAAATTCGTCAAGATGTCGACTGGAAGCGAAGATGGGATCATATGCAGCAACATACCGGTCAGCATCTTCTCTCGGCTGTGATGATGAACCATCACCATCTCAAGACTCTTGGTTGGGGAATGGGCACTGAGGGAAACATGAACTACGTCGACTTACCGAGAAAGCCGACAGATGAAGAGATGGAGGCTATTCAGAAGGAGTGTGCGAAGCTGATTCGTGATAATCTTCCTATTAGGGTTGAGACGCCGGATGATGCGAAGCATGATAAACTTCCTGGCGATTATGATAAATCTGACGGAGTCGTTCGAGTTATTCACATTGGAGACCTTGATACAAACACGTACGTCCATCGTACCTCAATTCGATACATCTACTGACCTGTAACAGATGTTGCGGAACTCATCTCTCTCAAACCTCACACATCTCCCTCATCATCCTAGGCTCAACCCAATCCGTCCACAGCAAAAACTGCCGACTATCTTTCATAACCGGGGACCGAGCCATCGCCTTAGCCAACTCTTCCGTCAGCGCCATCAGCTCCATCGCCAAGCTCATGTCTTCCAGCAACGTCCCAAGCGAAGTCCTCGCACGAACCACCGCTCTCTCCGATACAGTAACCGATCTAAAGCGCTCTGAGAGAAAGCTTCTTCTTGAAGTCGCCAAGTTTGAAAGTGAACAGGCTATTCGGATCATTATACAGAACAGGATGAACGCTTACATCCATCGTTATGACGGTAACACAGATTTCATCAACAAGATCGTCGGCGAGACGAAGGATGTTCTTCAAGGAACTGGTTTTGTGGTGGTAATTGCTATTGGTGAGCCAAAGGGCAGTGGCCCTGTTGTGATCGTAGGTGATCAAGTTGCTGTGGATGCTATGGCTCAGAAGGTCAAGGCGGTGGTCAAGGATATCAAGGGCGGAGGTGCGAATGGGAAATGGCAGGGCAAGGTCAAGGAGTGGACGAATGCGGAGCTGACAGCGTTGAAAACGGTTGTAGAGTCGTGAGATTCTGTCTATGTCTAAGGATCTGTCGAAAGGTCAGGTTAGGTAAGGGTATCATAAAGATTAGGATAACTCACCTAAGGTCTTGCCCCTAAAGCTTTCTGGTGTATTCTATCGTAAAGAAACAAGTAGACCAAGCATCCAATCCAAGAACCTTTGCCCGACCAGAACTCCTCTCCTAAGATCTAAATCAGCCGCAGAGGCGCTGGTCCTTTGAGTGCGGTCAACCGATATCCCTTCTGCTTCTTGGTCGGGACCTGCGTTCGATAAAACGCCTTTCGGATGTGCTCGACAGAAATCGGAGATCGTTTCGGAGTCGACATGACGAAAGGGCCCTCACCTCTAGCCGTGAGCGAGTCGTCCGACTCGTCCGCATTCTCTTGCGCCGCCTTCAACTCCTCCTCTTGAATCGACAAAGCAGTGTCAGTCAACCGATGGACCATCTCGCTAGCCAGGAATGCAATAAGCTCAACGGTGTCACTACTTTTCTTGAGCCCGGCTGTCGCGTCTTAGCCAGCCCACTCGCGAAAGCGTTTGTCTTTCCTTTTGACAAACGAGGCGTTTCGGCATTCCGAGTATCTGGTGTATTCCTCCCTCGTCATGTTTTTGGTGATTTCATCAGCCCAACGCAGTCGCTCCAGGGCCTCCTCGCTATCCAGGGCATTGTCGTCCTCTCTGCCTGGGGGCTGTATCTTGAACATGTTCTCTACGTCCCAAGGCAGGGGAGCAGTCAAAGGTTCGGTGTTCTTCTTGCTGGCTTCCTCGGCGGGGGCTTCAATCTCGTCTTCAGCGACGTCACTAAGGTCGCCTTCGTCGTCATTGGTGGTCTTTTGGGCATTTTTGATGATGGCTCTGTCTCGGAGAAGCTTTCGCAGACGGCTCAGTCTCGAGGGTTCGTGGCGAACTTGAAAGAAGATATCGTCTGCGGAGAAAAGTCTTTCGCCACGGCGGGCAGCGAGACCGTTGGCGGTAGTCAACTAGGTACATCATTCATTAGCACCAGGTGGGTTAGAAAATAACCAGCACACTCTATGCCATACAACACGAGGACTACCTAAATCTTAACTCAATTTACCTAACCTTTAGGTAATTCTATGAGTCCTCTTCCTGGATACGTACCACGTGAACGACTTGCTCGCGGATGATTTCCTCGACGAGGGTGAGAGACTCGACAGAAACGTCCTGAGTCTCGCCTGCAACAAACATCATCTGCGAAAACATTAGAATGCGGGCGAGGACGAGTACGGATGAAAGACAATCCATACCTGCTGGATCTCAGAACTATACTTGGGCGTAAAGCTGTTCATGGTGGGCAAAAGCCTTGTGAAAGTGTCACGTTTTGTGTCAGGTCGGGGAGCAGGCGGAATGACTGTCTTAAGTCTGGATTTGCGGGTCACGGCAGGAGACTTGTTCATGGCTGTGATTCGGGAAGGCGTCGCCATTCGTAGTGTTTCTTTGTGAATCACCATGTTTGTTGGATGTCACCAGTGTTGTTAGGTGCTCTGACCATCAGAACAAAGAGAAGGACGGATGCACCGAGGGACAAAAGGATGCAAGGCACTGTATTGTTTTGACTGCACTGTTATTTTGAGCGCATTTCTCGAGACTACAGTAAATTGCAACTGGCGCGTGCAAACAAACGTCGCGAAGTAATTGAAAGATGAGATCTTGAGATTTAATTACCTTCCAATATGAACTGTAATACCATGAACATGATTCCGCCTTCCAGTCAAAGGCTGTTGTTGTCCATTTTGAGAAGTCGCGCGTGCAATGAGTTTCCAAAATCCAGGCTCAAGGTTAATCTTCACAGTAAATTTCTGCCAAGCTTGATCTTCCTTCTTCTCGACTCTAGCTTCGATCCAGTTGGGCCCGCCATTCGTGTTCATCTCTACCCGTTCAACGCCATCGTAGCTCCAAGCCCAACCTTCGATCTCAACCAGCCCAGCACCGACGACCCCCGAGTCGGCAGGCTTTGTAATGATCGAGTTCACTTCCACTTCCCACACTGGCCGCATCTTGATATTTTCGGGATCTGTTGGGTCTTTCTCATTGTAAAGAATAGCTGCGAACGGTCCAGGTGCGCGGTCTTCCTGTAGTGAAAGACGACAAAGCCACTTTGTAGAGTTCGTGCCGAACCATCCAGGGACCACAAGTCTCACAGGTCCACCTCGTTCTTTGCTAAGTGCTTCTCCATTGATCTTCCAAGCGAGAAGAACTTCCGGTCTTTGTGCCTTTATCATCGGCAGGTCTTTTTGGTAACGATCTGCCTCATAGTGAAAGAACTTTCCGTGGTCAAGGCCTTCTGACCAGACAAAGCGTGCTTCAGGCAGTGGCTCTGCGAGTGCTAGAATAGTTGACAGACGACACCAGTCCATACAACATTTCCAATACGCCATGGATTGCTGACTGGTGGCTTAAGAGGACTCCCATAGCATTCATGGAAGGCAGTTACTGAAGAGTGAGGCAACGCCTTGAGCTGGTCTAGAGTGAGTGCGAATGGGCACCGAACGAGACCGTCGATGACCAGCAGCCATTTTTTCGGGTCTACGACGGCAGCACCCATGTGTATTGTCTGGAAAAGTTCATCATCGTGGGTGATAAATGAGGACAGGTGATGAGGCGCTGGTGGGGGTCGGAAATAGAAGCCTTCGGGATTGATTGAGGAACAAGCCTCTCTTTCAGCACCGAGTGAAGGGATTCCTGAAACAACATGGTCCAACGGCTTTGTGACGGTTAAGGACATTATCTCACTGGGAATTTCAGGAACAAAGGCACGGTGAAAAATAAGCAGCGTTGTCCAACGTCTCGGCTCTTCAGCGCGATCTGCTATGATGAACCTAAATGCAAATCCACTCAGTACACTCTCCATATTCTCTAATTTTGGAATACTTCTTAACAAACATCACGTGCAGTAGTACTTGATTCGGTCTGGTGGTCTAGTGGTATGATTCTCGCTTAGGGCAAACCCTACAGCTTAGCTTGCGAGAGGTCCCGGGTTCAATCCCCGGCCAGACCCTTCCTTTTGCTCGTGAGGTCCTTGTAATGTTTGGAGGATCTTTCTTTTTGGATGTTGGACGGAAAAAGAATGATTGGGCTGGACGAAACTTCATCGTGAACGCCATGTGACCCTTGCATCTGGTTGGTCAAGGGGCTGGTACCTGATTAGATAAGACTAGATAAGGCGGACATCTTGTCTCTGATGCTACCCTAGGCACTCGATATATTTGCGAAGAAACTCTTTGCCTGCACTGATATTAGGCTGAACGGGCTCTTCCTCTTCAGTCCACAGTCAATTGTAAATTTTCACATCTTTTGTGTTGTAAAAAAACAGAGTCGGAGCATGTGAAGACATTCTCGGGAAAGTCATGCTTTCAAGGTGACGATGCAAGATCAGTGAGCAAGATGATTTAGCAAATATTCAAGCTCACTCAGCAACTTTCCCAAACCTTGACCAAGCCATCGTATGTGGCCCACCCAAAATCACATGGTATTAGACATTTAATATTTTCTCAGCATCTAAGAAAAGACCCTAATAATAGACGTGCTCCTGTCTTGCAAATCACCTGGAGCCCAATTGTTCTCACTCTTTCAACCAATCAGAGCCACGCCCGGTTAGCTCAATCGGTAGAGCGTGAGACTCTTATGAGTACGCGATCTCAAGGTTGCGGGTTCGACCCCCGCATCGGGCTGTTCCTATAAAACGATTGCGAGCAATAGCGAGGCAACTTTTTTGCATTCCAGGTCACTATCAACTAAACTTCTGGAACATCAACGCCGGAAACCTTTTTACACAACTCCAACAACTCCTCCTGCTTGCTCACATTGTTCGCTCCAGGATGAGGTCTGTCTTCTCCACTTGTAGTGACAAAGGCACCAGATGTGACCTTTGTCAAAGATCCTTCTCCAGCTGCCCAGCTTGCCAACGCTTTGGCGGGCTCACTCAACGCAACTGGTGCAGAGTTTCCTCCCATCTTGGTCTTCACCCAGCCGGGATGCATGCTCAGAACTTGGATGTCTGTCCATCGTCTTGCAAATGCCTTTGCCAACATTGTATCGTGGAGTTTTGTGTTACCGTAAGAGTGCGACTGCGTGGCGTTTTTAAGCGACTCATCACCGCTGTAGTGACTGTCGGAGCTCATAAACAGGAGTCTGCTTGTCGGCTTATCCATAAGACATGTAAGGATGTACGGCGCTAGTGTGTTTACAGCAAACACAGCTGAAATCTTGTCTGGAGTGATTTCTCGTGATGCTGTTGAGCCGTAACCAATGCCTGCATTGTGCACAACGACATCGAAAGGTCCAGCATCATTGGCTTCCTTGGCTAGCTTCTTCGTCTCGTCAATTGAAGACAAGTTGCCGACTAGAACGGCGGCAGCGTTGGGAATGGCGGCTTTAGCAGAAGCGGCTCGGTCGGCGTTACGAGCGTGAAGGACGACTTGATGGCCTTGCTCGGCCAGGAGCTTGGCGGCAGCTTGGCCAATGCCGTCTGTTGAGCCGGTGATGAAAACGCGAACCATTTTGTGAATATTTTTGTGATTTCAGCGAGCTGCAGATGCGGAGGTTTTCTCGACCTGAGGAGAGTCTGGACTCGGATTTGTAATCGTGGTCAATATTGTATGATATCATGGAATCGAGAATTGGTTACGTCATCAGTTTAAACGCGTCGTTTCCACGCAAGTATCACGTAGCTAGAACGATGAAAAATGGTCCTGAAATTGCGAGCTCGTTCAAGAAAACAGGCACGCGAAGTTCACATCGTTTTTTTCAAAGCCATTGTGGATGTAAGCATACTTATCCTTGGCGGCATCTGTCCCAAGATGCGTGCAACAGCAAACGCGCGGGCGGATCCAACAAAGGTCCCAGCTCGGATGAACGAACTCGCCATGAGTGATAGACCCAGTCGATTGGTTAAATAGGGCTCGAAGAATCGCTATCTAATATTTGACCAACTTCACAACTATTCGCCTTCGACCTCAGTTGCGGTCAGGTTGATCATCCAACAATCGGCGACGGACGCCGAGGCCGAAATGCGGAGGTTACATAGCTTCTTTCGTACCCTGGATATTTCACTACCATTGCCAAAAGTCGTAAGACTAGCAACTGACTTGATCATCGGAACCATTATCCCGGTCTTCAAGTTTGCCGAAATACCCCTCTTGTAATTTGCCGACGGGATGTATATATGCGATCGCCTGAAGCCACCGATACGGGTGAAGTTGTGCCGTAGCTGTAGCCTGATGTTTGGCTGGGTTTCATCATGATATCTCCAAACTTTGGTAAAATGGTCTTTTCTCTTGCGGCACTGGCTATATCTCCAGCCATCGCAAAGGCTTCTTCCAAGTGCTCAATCGGAAATATTGCTATTCCTAACGCGACTATTACCTCCATCAGCCACCACTCACTCGGCGATACCATTCCGCTTCCTAATACTGTAGCATCATGCGGCGGACCCAACTCTAAAGCCAACGTAACGACTGATCTCTGCAGAGTTGTCGTCAACGTCACAACGAGCGATTCCAGTGCAGTCCGTATTGAGGCCTGGCTCCCTGACGACTGGAATAATCGTTTACTGGCCACTGGAACAGGCGGCATCGGAGGCTGCATCGACTATCCCTCTGTCCAGAATGGTGCCCATTTGGGATTCGCAAGCTTCGGAACGAACTCGGGTCATGATGGACAAGAAGGCTTTGACTTCTTCCTCAACCAACCAGAGGTAATCAACGATTTTGGGCATAGAGGAATTCATGTCGAGGCCCAAGTTGCGAAGCAGATCGTGGAGCAATACTACGGAAAAAAGGCATCTAAGAGCTACTATCAAGGCTGCAGTACCGGCGGACGCCAAGGCCTGCAGAATGCCCAGCTCTACCCGGATGACTTTGACGGAATCATTGCTGGAGCTGCTGGGATCGATTGGCTTCACATTGTGGCTTCTAAGGGAATACTCGCCAAGCGAATTGGATGGCCAGATATTAATTCTGAAGCTTACGTTCGACCCGAGCAGTGGAAGGCTATTGTTGCGAAACAGATTGAACTCCTGGATCCGTTAGATGGTGTTGAAGATGGTATCATTGACAATCCTTCTGCACACGCCTTTGATCCAGCAATTTTGGCTTGTGGGACTGGACTCCTCAATAGCTCGCTGTGTTTGAAGCCCCAACAGATTGCGTCCGTCAGAGCCGCATATGAACCTATTGCCGACTCAGAAGGCCGAATCGTGTATCCGGGATTTTCACTGGGTTCAGATACCAGCGTCTTCTCAGCAAACCAAGTCAACGGCACTGCAAAGCTGAGCTACAGCATCTTGCAGGTATGAGGTATTTACCTTGGCTTACCACAAGCATGAGAGCTAATAAAAGAAAACAGGACTTTTGGCGAGGTGCTGTGTACAATGACTCCACCTGGACGCCTGATAACTTCACAGTAAAGGATATGGACTTTGCGATAAAAGTGAATCCAGGAGGTGTCAATGCCGCAGAAGGCGATCTTCGGAAGTTTTACTCTAAAGGTGGCAAGATCATTTCTTACCACGGTCAAGCTGATCAGACAGTCACGCCGAAGCTACCAGCTGAGTACTACGCCAAGGTGCAAGGAAAACTTAACGCCACGCTGGACGGCATGCATTCTTTCTATCGCCTATTCTATATTCCTGGAATGTATCACTGTTCAGGAGGTCCCGGCGCATTTGATGTTGGACAGGTATACCCATTGAAGGATGACAGATTGACGGCGAAGCAAAATGTCTTGCTTGCATTGACCAAGTGGGTCGAGGAGGACAAGGAGCCCGATACGATTGTGGGAACTAGCTACGATACTGCTTCAGGAAAGCCCAAAGCACAAAGAAGTAAGTTGACTCGCATACTGGTGATGAGATTGAGCTAACGATGATTAGAATATTGCCCTTATCCATATGAGAGTAGGTGGGATGGATCTGGGAACACGACCAAGGCTGATAGCTGGCACTGCAAACTTCCTGGAGTCTGAATGATAAATTGCAGAAATGACTGTTGTAACTAGATGTACTCTCAAAACAAACGTGGATTGTTTCCTTCTTGTTGCCTCCATTCCTTGCAATCGTGATATTCTACGAAATTCTATGGCAAAAGCACCGCTAGATCTTGCATGGGACAGCAGGCTGAGACATAATGAGACTCTTGTCTATATCCTCAACACTCTTCAATCCAGCAACATTCATGATAATATCCAAGTCAGCCAAAAGACTCTTCAAGACATGTCGTACCCCATGCTCTCCCATGATGCTAAGGCCCCAGATCCAAAGCCTGCCAATAAACACAAACTTGGCACCCAAAGCAAGAGCTTTGACAATATCAGCTGCTCCTCTGACACCACTGTCAAAAGTTACGACGATACGGTCGCCGACCTTTTCAGCAATCTGTTCAAGAGCATCGAGACTTCCAATAGCTCCATCGACTTGTCGTCCAGCGTGGTTACTGACCACGATACCCTCAAATCCCAGATCAGCGGCTTTTTCGGCATCACCAACTCGCTGAATGCCTTTGATGAGGAAAGGTTTTCCTTCGCTGATCTCCTGCCACTTCTCTCGGGCCCATACGGCCTTTTCCCAAGACCAGGCACGGCCATGCCAGACGTTGTCAATCCAGAGTGCACCCGCTTCTTCGGGTTGCTTCTTGGGATCGATGCCATGTTCAGCAAGTCGTTTCTGGAAGACAGGGTCTGAGAGTCCCATGTCGGCGCCGATGCCTCGGTAGAAGGCGTAGTTGGACGTAGCCACGTCGTCGTGACGCCATCCAAGTTGCCAAGTATCTGTAGTCAACATACATACCGAAAATCCAGATTCATGAGCTCTCCTGAGAAGAGACAGTGTAAGTTCGTCATCATGAGGCATATATAGCTGGAAGAACCGAGGACCCTCTGGAATTCGATGGCTCTCTTCACTGGCTTGAGCAATCTTGCGACCAGTATCATTGGCCTCAGCGACAGCCTCAATCGGAACAGATCCTGCAGTCGAGAGACTATACGGAAGACCAAGTTCTCCAGCAACCTTTGCCACAGGAACTTCACCTTGAGGATGGTAGATCTTGTTGATACCAATAGGAGCTATTCCAAACGGCGCTGAGACCTGGTGCCCAAAGATTGTAGTTCTCATTGAACGTTCGTTTGTGTCAACAAGCTGATAAGGGACGATTTTGTGTCGAAAGAAAGCTTGGCGGTTTGCAAGATGTGTGTCGGATAGACCTGCATTGGAAGAGGCGTAGAACCAACCGTTTTCGGTGAGCTTCTTTTTGGCAAGCTCCTCGAGTTTATCAGGATCTGGATGTGTTAGTTTAGATGAGTGAATGGTGTGGAATGGTAGTCATACGTGTGTTGAAAGGTGGAACTTGGCCGTCGTTTAGCTTCCAGAAGTTCTCGCGTTGGTACAACCCCCAAGGAGGGGTATCGCGGTTCTTGAGATGCGGTGATCTAGGATCAGACATTGCGCGCTTCCGAACAAGTTTGCTTAGAATTCTTTGAGTTTTCTTGGCATGAGTTGAGAATGATTGACATTTTTGTCTCATTATATCTTAATAAATTATGACGTCGTCTATCAATGTTTCCGCGATACCCGATGATCCCGATCGCAGAGCCATGATGACGAAAATGTGATTGTTATCTGTGGTTATCTCCCTTCATCCGGACCGCCTCCTGTATAATCGCGGAGTTATTAATGTATTAACTTTACATCAAATGCTAAATTTTACACTGGTATCCTAGGGTAATGCAATAAGCTACACAATATCCCTAGTAATATATTCTTCCATTTAGCTACCTCTATTAATCAGGCATAATAAATTCCACTTAACTATATATTAGAATATAACCTAATTAGTCCTAGCTTCCTTTTAACTCTTTCCTAATATAATT
>JABCJY010000293.1:0-38154 GCA_013184415.1 Fusarium concolor | reverse complement strand
GAGGGTTGGTATTGAGAGGGAGGTTCAGGTCTGGATTTGTCTGGGTTAGCTGATGGATGTCTATAGTATCTCGCTTGCGTATCATATGGCAACGGAAGGCGGGCGGCCCCTGAGATAGCTCCACCGCCTTGCTCAGGCCAGCAGGCTTAGGCGCACTAGTGGACCGGGGATGTGAAGCAAAAGCAAATTGGGTATCCAGCCAAGCTGAGGTGGGTTGGCGTGGTAGCTGGCAGGGGGTAGGGTGTGATGTGAGACGGGGTGTGGTGAGATGTGATATGATGAATGAGATGGCTGGGGATTCAAGGGGCCGAAGCGCCTGTGCACAGTGGGTAATGGCCAGCCAGGCCGAGGAAAGTGAAAGTGAAAGTCAGACGGGAGGACAGAAGCCCAGGGGACGGTAATTGCTTCCGTCAAAAGTGACATTAGTTTTTCTGTGATGATTCTGGACATGTTTTGACATATCCCTTCCGCTCAGCGCGCAAGGAGAACAGGCCCGATCTGAGCAGCGAGGCTTTCTCAGGCCATGGGGAACTGTGTCTCATGCAATTGAAAAAAAAAAAAAAAAAACAGGTGACTGTGAACCAGGGCAAAGCAGATAGATGTAAAATCGGACAGGACATACCGTCGCGAGTCTTCACGGATAGTAAAGTGCTCTTCTTCGTGCTCGAATTTTTGGATACCGGGACGGCGGTAACGTTCTTCTTCACGCGTAATACGGACCTCTTCTTCGCTAAAGCGTTGCTCTTTGGGAGGAGGAACCTGTTCGGCGGTGACAGAGACAGAAGAGTATTGACCTTCCCGTCCGGCTTGGGGCTGTTGGGGTTTGATCTCAACCTCTTCGTGGGTTTTGGTTTCGGTAACGGTCTGTGTATGGGACTCGGATTCCCGATATGTCGATGGGAAGATGCTGAAGGGAACGGGGACGCGTGCCTCAAAGTCCAGATTTGCGACTTTTGCTGGCGCGAGAGAAGCTTCTCATACAACCTTCCGAAGTTCGAAAGGAAGACAAGAAGTTCTCTGGCTCTTGTTCCTAGAAACAAAAGTCGAAGAGAATGGAAAAGAATCGGTAGATGGCGAGCAAAGGCCTTCAGTCGTTCTTTTCTTCTTGCCTGAGTGAGGTTATGTTTTGTCGAAGTTGATGTGGATGGCGATAATTGGAGGGAGTAGGAGGAGAAGAGGGACCGAACAGGACGCAGAACGAAACTGGGCTTTTGAAGACGGGGGCAGGATTGGACGACTTGTGCCAAAGTGAGCGTTGTGTTGCTCCCTCGGCAGCGCTGTGTCCTGTTGATCCGTTCTGTCTTGTCTTGTCCTGTCCTGGCCCAGCCCTCTCCCACGCATTATGCCCTCTCCATTGCTTTCCCTCCACTTCTACCCCCTGGGTGTGCTGATTGTCTCCGGTTGTTGTCCTTGATGGCTTGTTTACCACTCGTTTTGTTTACTTGCCAGGGGGTCAGCATGTTGTTCTATTTACCTCTTGCTGGATCAAGCCTAGGCCCAATATTGAAACCCCGTATGTTGTCGGCCCCACCAACCTCTCCGTTTATTGCAGCCCCGTATTGGCCTCGGAGTGCCACTTTATCCCTTCCTCCTGCATCTCAGCCAAAGACATTCAGCCAGCCAGCCAAGCTCTTGAAGCTCTTTTCCTGATCCTGCCTAGTCTGCGCTTAGCTTCAGCCAGTCATCAGCTGGCCAGCTTCCCTAGCTTTCCGCGTCAGCACAGCTATCCGCCCATTATGCTCCACACAATTCCTCTTCCAGCTCCGATGTTCTTCTCTCGTCCTTGGACAAATGCGACGGGGCCCATGCTCTCGACATGGCTCCCAGACATCACTTCATCAACGTTAATAGAAAGTGGAACATAACCCCATACACGAGAGATGAGGCATCGTTCCCGTCACCGCTCCCCATCCATTCAACCCGGCTGACTGTGATGAGCGACATCTCGTCATTCGATAGCCTGAAGTTGGGGTCGAAGATCTCTTTTCCCTGGCTTCGCCTGTATCTCAAGTTGTAGTGTTGTACCCGTATCGTTGGTCCGTTCCTGACGACTTGACGGCCCGCGTCATTGAGCGAACACACCAAGTTTGACCTTGCTTGAAGGCCGTCCAGTGATAATTCCCTTGCAACGCCACATAAGCACCATGTTAATCAGGGGGTGGGGCCCGGTAGCTGCTGTGGGCGCTATCGCACAGTATCCCCAACCACTCGTTTTATCACTGTTTCTTCACCAGATTTCTTGTAGACTTGTAGTCTGGTTGATGAACCCGACTGACAATGAGTGGACTTTTAATCTTGTGAGTGCCGAGTTGTGTTACTCAGCTTACCCAACCACTGAATATCAAAATTAGCCAGAGGAATGTTTGGCCCGGCGCGGAAACAAAATCAATGGGCAGCTGTTGGACCGGGCTCTTGCAAGTATGTCCTTTCTCCCATTGGCTGCCATGTGATATCCCCAACCTCTCCAATTTCAATGACTCTCGAATGGTTCCAAACTCGGCAGGCCAACAAGTTTCGTTCAGCTGCAGCTACAGCGGCTGATCAGGCATGAATCAACTCGTAATGAACCGGTGCAGGTGATATCGTGGAAGCCAACCATTGGATCCGACTGAATCTTTTATGCAAGTGCATTATTTAGTGTAAGAATGTCAGCCGTGGTCGTACCTACTGTGTGAAGCCTAAAACGAGTAGTCATGGAGCGAATCGATCAGTCAGTGCGTCGGGTTACCCTGCTTCGCCTTGGCCTTAGAAACAGGCATCTCTGTGGCCAGAAACTGAGCCGAGCAGCGACTTTGGGTGGCCTCCGTGCTTTCGCGAGCTGCAAAGGCCCAAACTCTACCAATCTTGGGGTAGTTGTCAGCGATCCCCAGCCTCCGTATTTATGAGTGCTCGACATCTGTCGGGTTAAGCGTCGTCATCACATCGTTGGCTGCAGGATGGCTTGCTACCTGCCGCCAACTTCTTTCCTTCGTCCAATTGATCGCATGGTTTGTCTGAGGATCGTTTCCATATCTTCTCGGCTTGCCGACTGTCCCATGTTTCGTGCCAGATTATCCGTATTTCCAATATCAATCGATCAATAGACTAGGTACTATGTAGTAGTTGAAGCACCAGTCTGCCAAGGCTGAGTCTGGTCTCGGCTCTCCGTTGCTGTGACAACTGGAAAGCTTTTAGAGCAATTTGCTGACAATGAATCCATTTTGAGGAGATATTAATTTGCAGAGCTGGGCCAGATAATCTCAAACCCACTAGCTTCTGACATTAGACCCATGCCGCGGTTCAACATTGGTACCGTGCGAGACGCGATTCGCGAATGTTTTTGTTGTGTTGTATTGGATGGATCGATAGTTTCGCCAGAGTTCCTCGGCCCAACGGCATTTGCGCCATGAGCTCATGTGCAACCCTCGTGTCAAAATGCGCGGTTGAGGTCGTGGAGGCTTGAACCGTGCCGGTGCCGTTATCTGAGACAAATCTGGGGTAATCTTGTGCAAGCTAATGCCTGCATACGACATGACTGACATTCATTCTATCATCACCACGCAAGCACTTGATGCACTGCGCGCACCTTCAGAAGCGACTCTGTTGTGCTAATGCAAGTCTGATGCGCATTGGGGGTCATAGGCGTCGTGAATCAGCAAGGTTGCGCATTAATTTCAGATAGCATTGCCACGTAGGTGAATGAATTGTTTTGGGGGTCCTTTGCATCTACAGGTTTAGAGGCGCCAAGTCGTTAGATGGATGGTCGCGATCTGAGCTAGTCTGAGGCTTTTCATGTAAATGTAGCCACACGCTGGCGCAAGACTCAAGTGATGGATGTTAAAATCGACTTTCCATTGTCAAAGAAGGGATGAACTTTCAGAGCAAGGGCGCAGTCACGTGGCATTTAGATGATGTCAGCAAGGTACCCCTCCAACGACCCCACGATGGATTTGCCTTGCTACGATGATGTAGTTGGAGCTTGAGACTTTCAAGTTTATGTATCACGGTTTTGAAAAGCGCACCTCAAGATGAAGCAAAGATTCTCTTCTTTGGATGTAAAAGTAGGTCATATGCAAAAGCTTCTTATCCCAAAATTTTCCTAACCGTCGAACAAAGATCATTGCCCATGAGCTCCAGGAGCGCCTAGTGACTCTTCGACTCTCGAACGTATACGACCTTTCGTCCAAGATCCTCCTCCTAAAGTTCGCGAAACCCGACAACAAAAAGCAGCTTCTTATAGATACCGGGTTTCGTTGTCACTTGACAAAGTTTGCACGTACAACCGCTGCGGCCCCCTCCGCCTTTGTTGCACGTCTTCGGAAGTTTCTCAAAACTAGACGGTTGACGTCAGTTAGACAAGTGGGCACCGACCGAGTCCTCGAATTTGAGTTTAGCGATGGCCAATACAGGCTCTTCTTAGAGTTCTTCGCCGTATTTTATTCCCTTCTCGCTCCGAATAAGACTTGAAGCCACTGACTTTTCATTTGTAGAGCGGGAACATCATCCTGACAGATGCCGACTTGAAGATCCTTGCACTAGCAAGAACCGTCTCGGAAGGCGAAGGCCAAGAACCGCAGCGAGTCGGCCTACAGTACTCACTGGATAATAGGCAAAACTATGGCGGAATACCTCCTTTGACCAAGGAAAGAGTGCAAGATGCCCTCAAGACTGCCGTGGAAAGAGCAGCTGCCGCTACAACGTCGTCGAAGAAGCAAAGGGGCAAGCCAGGTGGTGACTTGAGAAAAAGTCTGGCCGTATCAATTACAGAACTGCCCCCCGTTCTTGTGGATCACCGGCTACATACAAATGATTTCGATACAACTGTCAAGCCAGAAGAAGTTCTGGCCAACGAAAATTTACTGAATGATTTGGTTAAGTCACTCCAAGAAGCCCGGCAAATCGTGGAAGAGCTCACCAGCTCAGAAACATGCACCGGCTATATATTTTCGAAGCGCAGGGAGAGAACTGAGGGAACAGAAGTTGACGATGATGAATCGAAGCCGAAGCGTGATAACCTCCTATACGAAGACTTTCACCCGTTCGTTCCCTACAAGCTAAACAAGGACCCCACAATTGAGGTTCTCGAGTTCAAAGGATATAATGAGACAGTCGACGAGTTCTTCTCCTCTTTGGAAGGCCAAAGGCTGGAGTCCCGACTAAGCGAACGAGAAGCAGCAGCGAAACGCAAATTGGAGGCTGCGAGGAATGAACAAAGCAAGCGAATCGAAGGGCTTCAAGAGTCCCAGGCCCTTAATTTTCGCAAAGCTGCCGCTATCGAAGCCAACGTTGAACGCGTTCAGGAAGCCATGGATGCCGTCAACGGATTGCTTAACCAAGGAATGGATTGGGTGGACGTGGGGAAATTGGTTGAGCGCGAAAAGAAACGACACAATCCTGTTGCTGAGATTATTAAACTCCCCTTGAACCTTGCCGAGAATACCATCACGCTTGAGCTGGCCGAAGAAGAATTTGAGCCGGAGGAAGAAGACCCTTATGAGACGGATGATGACAGCGCTCTAGGAGACGATGAAGGCTCCTTAGCGCCGAAGGGGAAGCAGACCAACAAGGCCCTCAGTGTAGAAATCAACCTTGGTCTTAGCCCCTGGAGCAATGCTCGAGAGTATTTTGACCAGCGAAAGACGGCGGCCGTGAAGGAAGAAAAAACCCAGCAACAAGCCTCAAGAGCTCTGAAGAATGCGGAGCAAAAGATTATCGAGGATCTCAAGAAGGGACTGAAGCAGGAAAAGGCTCTGCTTCAGCCCATCCGCAAGCAAATGTGGTTCGAGAAGTTCATCTGGTTCATCTCATCGGACGGATACCTCGTCATCGGAGGAAAAGATGCGCAACAAAATGAAATGATCTACAAGAAATACCTTCGCAAAGGCGACATCTACTGCCATGCTGATCTGCATGGAGCATCAAGCGTCATCATCAAGAACAACCCCAAAACCCCCGATGCACCCATTCCTCCAGCAACACTATCCCAGGCAGGATCACTCGCCGTTTGCTCGTCAAATGCTTGGGATTCAAAAGCTGGCATGTCTGCTTGGTGGGTCAATGCTGATCAGGTTTCTAAATCGGCTCCAGCAGGAGAGTTCCTGCCAGCAGGAAGTTTCATGATCCGGGGAAAAAAGAATTTTCTGCCTCCAGCCCAGCTTCTTCTTGGACTCGGTGTCGCTTTCAAGATCAGTGAGGAGAGTAAGGCCAAACATGTTAAGCATCGCCTGCACGATGTCGACTCTGCCATCGGTGACGAAGTTTCAGCAACAGCAACGCCCCAGTCAGCAGAAAAGGCAGGCGATGTGGACGATCTCGACGCAGAACAGCCTGACGAGCTTTCTGATAATGAGTCTGAAGACGGACAGCAAGACGAGCAGTTCCGTGACAACCCCCTTCAGGCTTTTGGCAAGGGTGAAGACCGCGATGACGAGGTCGAAGAGACTGAAGATGGTGTCTCCGAGCTCAAGATCTCGGACGGCGCAGCTGACGAGGCTTCTGGTGAAGAAGCAAATGAAGCAGAGAAAAACGAGATAGACGGAGAGGTAGTAGAAAAGGAGGAGGGCGAAGATGATGAATCGGCTCAACCGGACAAGGAGACCGCTGACAAGCCCGTCGACACAAGGCCGAAAACCAACAATCCAGGCTCTTCGAAGAAAAGCCCCCCAAAGCGAGGCCAGAGAGGAAAGGCGAAGAAAATAGCTGCAAAATATAAACATCAGGATGAAGATGACCGAGCCGCCGCTGAAGCCTTAATCGGAGCGACAACTGGACAAAAGAAGGCTGAAGCTGAGGCGAGAGCCAAGGCAGACCGCGAGGTTGAACTTGCTGCGACCAAAGAGCGACGCCGTGCACAGCATCAACGACAACAGAAAGAAACGGCTGAACATGAGGAGATTCGACGGGTCATGATGGAAGAAGGTGTTGAAATGCTTGATGAGGATGAAGCCAGTCAGATGACAGTGCTCGATTCTATCGTTGGCACGCCTCTTCCTGGTGATGAGATCCTCGAGATCATTCCCGTTTGTGCTCCTTGGAATGCCCTCGGACGCTACAAGTATAAAGCGAAGTTACAGCCTGGTGCGACCAAAAAAGGCAAGGCGGTTAAGGAGGTACTCGATCGTTGGAAGGCAGCTTCTACTAAGAAGGGTGTTGTGGATGAAAACGCTCGTGACACCGAGAGAATGTGGCCGCGTGAAGTCGAGCTTATCAAGGCGCTCAAGCCTGAAGAGACATTCAACGTTGTACCAGTTGGTAAAGTGAGAGTCATGATGGCGGGTGGCACTGGTGGAAATGCTAGCGGCGGAGGAGGCGGAGGCAGTGGCAAGAAGGGTGCTGGTGGAAAGGGGAAGGGTGGAAGAGGAGGCAAAGGATCAAAGAGATCATAATCACTGAGTGATGTTTTTACACAGGCATAAAAAGTAGATAGAAACGAAATCAAAAGTTGAAATACATGCTGAGTGCTGCAGATGACTACGAAAACCTGAGGATGTATCATCGCTATTCAAAGCGTTTCATTCATTGTTCTTTTGACCCAGTCCCTCCCCCACGTCGTCCATATGTTCATAAATCATAAACCTGCTCATCGTACACTATAGCTGACCTTATCAAATTTCCTCACGTCGTCAGGCATACGTGCAATACATAATTCTCCACAGAACTCTCCCCATTCACCGCTCGTAGCATCCCGGACAGCATCCCTTATGCCCCTGCCGTAGCGCTCACGGAAAGCTTGCTTCACGGCGCGCATGTGGTGCGGATCCCAGTGGTATCGAACAAGACGTGAAATAAGCAGCTCGCGGCGGAGGCCATCCTTACGAGACGCTGATGTGGCGTGGTGGATGAGGAGGGCATCGCGAACAGGGCGGTTGATGACACCGTTGAGGATATGGGCTAAGAGTTCGCCCTGGTTAATGTTAGTGAGATATTTGCTGTGCAGGAGGAAAATACAATGCTTACCACAAGGTTTCCGCTCTTCTTGAGGGCATCCCGAGCAAAGTTAGAACGATACTGACGTTCATACTCCTGCAGGATGGCGCGGAGATGAGAGTCGCTACGCAGGACAATGATGTTGATCATAGCTGTCTCGCCACCCTTTTCCGATCTTATAGATCGGCGCAGGTCAGCAACGTCCTGGTCAACCAAGGCGTAGTCAATCGGCAACAGCCGGCCATAGTGATCGTATTCTTCCATGCGTCGTTCTTCGAGCACAAGAAGGACGGCTTTCTTAAACTTGTCTTCTTTGAGCTCTTCCTTCATGCATTTGACTAGGCTGTTGTCATATTTCTTGTCTGTAAACGCATCCTTGATGTAACGTATTTCACCGTTGGTCCGGCCCATAAGAGACTCGATGAGAAGTTCTCGGCGAGTCTTGTCGCCCTGATACCAGAAGTTGGC
This sequence comes from Fusarium concolor, assembly GCA_013184415.1. Classification (NCBI taxonomy): domain Eukaryota; kingdom Fungi; phylum Ascomycota; class Sordariomycetes; order Hypocreales; family Nectriaceae; genus Fusarium; species Fusarium concolor. The sequence continues at coordinate 29,781 of JABCJY010000293.1, read as the reverse complement.
CCAGTAGGCCTCGCTCTCCCACATACCAAGCGCAACGGAATAGCAAGCCTTCATCAAAAGCGGATCCTCGTCTTTGAGACGAGCACGGATATGCTTGGCGATGTTGACGCCCTTGCGCTCGGAGCCTGTTTTGACAAGAGCCTTGTAGTCGGCGCGTAGCTTCATCACTTGGTCATGTGTCAAGCTTGGTAGGATTTCGATAAGTGGCTCGGTGTCAGGCCGACGGCTGCCCTTGAGGGCCTGGGCAAGCTGAGTGGTGATGTCCTCAGAGTCATGGAAGCGGGCACGTCGGCTGCGGCGCTTGCTATCACCCTCATTGTCAGATCCCAGTGGAGAGAGCGCCTCCAGAGCCCTGTTATCATCACCTGGATGCTTCGAGGCGAGCAGAAGAGGAGAGGGCATGGGAGAGCAATCCTGATAAGTACCGTGGTAGGACTCTAGCATAGGCGACGGAGGCGCATTCGCTAAGGATGCACCTGCCAGCCCACCAGCAGCCAACCCACCGACAGTTAGTCCAGTGTTGATGGTGAGACCTGACATCCTCTCAGCTGGGGGCTGAGGGGACTTGTCTTTTCTGCTGCGATGTTTATCCCTGGATCGCGATCTATGATCTCGAGATCGTGATCTGTGTCGGTGGTGCTTGTCAACGCCCAGAGTATCATGTCCTGGAGACTTATCCCTCCGACGAGACCGAGATCTGTCCCGCGACTTCTCGCGCTTTTTACTGCTCGAGTCGACAGTCAGGCGGTCTGAACTAGCCCGAGGATCCGATGACCTATCCCTGCGGCGATCGCGGTCACGGTCACGGTCACGGTCACGGTGTTTATCATCGTCGCGGCTTCGAGGCTCAACGGTCATGACGTTGGCGTTGGTGCCTGAACCATAGGTGTCATCATAGCGTGCGTCTTCTCTAGTTTTGTGCGAACCATACTGGCCAGCAGACGGGCTGGTGGGATCCTGATGAGAATACCCGTAAGAAGGCGGGTGTTGAGCGTAGTATTGGTCTTCGGAACTTGAGGGAGGGTTGTACGTGGTCATGGCCTGGCTCGAGGTCGAAGGGACACCCGTAGCCTTTCCATAAGCCAAATCTGATGAATCCTTAGGTCGCACAGGCATAGGCGGCTTTCCATAAGCTAGACCATCGTCATCCTTTTCCTTGTCGTTGCTTGAAGATCCAGTGAGTTTGCGCATGTACTTTTGTGGCAGGAAACTGAATTTGTCATCTTCGTCTTTGGCACGAGGCTCCGCATTGTAAACATATGGGTCTCTATCTTTCTCACGGCGTTTGTCATCTGGGAATGCTCCCGGAGGATAGTTATCAACCTTGTCGTGCGAGGAACGGTATGCTGAGTCTCTAGGCGGGGAAGCGGTTCGGTAAGTGGGAGGCTGAGAGTCGTAGCTGTACTGAGCCTGATTTCCAGGGAGCATAGAATAAATGCCACCCTCTTCAGGGTATGGAAGAGCGCCGCTTGCTTGCGGTGCGCCCGGACGACTATAGCGATCATTCAGATCATCCTCTGGGTAGATGTAGCTTGGTTCGCGATTATCGCTGTAAGAGGGGCGCTCAGGTGCGACGTCACTCTTTGAACGGCGATCGCGAGAGCGCGATCTAGAACGGTCCTTTCGGGACCGGTCGTCAGGTTTGAGAGACATGGTCTCAGTTTTTCTCGTGTTCTGATTTTATTTTGTAGAGGCCAAGAGCTCCGCTGTTGAAATGGAAGCGGAGGGGTTTTATTTGCAGAGAGGGGGTCTCGTATCGTCGAAGAGAGGGCCGACTGGGGGAGATGCTCCAACAGAGAAAACAGACGAGCTGTGGAAGATCGAGGATGGAAGGAGGCGATTATTAAAGAGAAGAGAAGAAGGTCGAAGAATGAAGCCCAATTGAGCAGTAAACCACAGTCCTATCCGTACATTTTATTAATGGTCACACGCCGCCCGATGCGTCCATGGCGGGGGGACCGAGAGAATGGAGGGGCTGAATGAGACCTGACCTGCAGCGGCCCAAGCTCAGAGCTCTTGGAACCTTGTCTCTGTGGAGGGCGAAGGTCGTCATAGGGCCAGAAGGGTATGGGTCACACAGGGAAGCGAGAGAAATGTCCCGCAGGGCAGACCAGTCAAAGAGCTCTTGAGGGTCTCGAAGAGAGGAATCGGGGGACCCCGAGCGCTAAGAGCGTTCACCGGGCCGCTTGGCTAGGGTTTGGTGGTGGCTGTTGCAGAGGCTGAGAACAACATATTATTCCATATATGCGGGGCCGATGCGGGTGAGACTGAGGTTGAATCATGATGTGACTCGACGAAATGCCGTATGAACATAGGTAGTTGTATTGATTACCTAGTACGTTGACCATTGCGAGACAGGGTCAGGAAGCTTGGATGGTAAGGCGTTGTGTACTTATTCGGAACCAGATATATTTTCAACTTATGATTGTTCAGCAGACAGTCGTCTATCATTGGCAGGCAATTATTATGAATGTTACCCAATGTATTGTGCCAACATGCTAAAGACAACGGAATAACCCTGCCAAATATCTAAATGCATATAGCTTACCTAGGTAGGAAGACAGTCAATTCGCCTGGCAACTGGAGGCCATTGAAATCTATCTATTCTTGGGGTGCTCTTTCACCGCGTTGAAAGACATACAGCGCTTCGTCTTTGCCAGGAAAAGAGGGCAGCGCTATCTTTACCACCATGGTCCAATCCTTATGCTCTCTCCCCATAAACTCATCCATGGTAATCCCCTTGAACCCCGTGTAACCGTTTCGATTTTGCGTTCCCACAACTGCGATAGTATCGCCCTCAAAGGCAGCCACCAGATTTCGCGTAAACCCCCCCTCAGTGCCGCCGCCAACGCCGCCGCCAACGACGGGATACACAAGCAAGAGAACCATGTCCTTTCCACTTGCGTTCTTGCGTAACCACTTGACGCCGTCTGATATGACAGTGTCGTTGACCCAGTTGACTCGCCATTCGCTCTGCATGTTATCCACCGCGTGTACCGTAAGGCCGTAACGGCGGAGCATGAATGCCCAGTATCCATTTCCTGACCCTATGTCCGCAATGGCGCGCCCGTCGGCCAGAATTTTCAGAATGGCCAAGCTCTCATGAGTTGGCGTCGCGCAGCCAAAATGGTGCATGAAGATTGGGAGGACATGATGAGATGTTGGTACACGCTCTGATGCGAGGCAAGGGCCACACCACTGAAGAGAGTGGCATGACCACATCCAGAAATCGAGATATGGATTTGTGCTGGGTGGTTTCTTGCTTTTAGGGACGGTAAGTTTGGTTACAAGCCCAGGGTGCAAATATCGCTTCCTTTCCAGATTGAATGCCACTTCACGCCTGATCGAATCTTTCTTCGCATTTGTTCCTAGGTTTTTGAGAAATGCGATAGTGGCGGTTGAGGGCCTGAAGATAGAGACATAGGCTTCAACGTCAGCCTGAGGAGGCGGATCTCTCTATATCGATGTCAGCCTCCCTTATTCATACTCCTTGAGAACTGTCCACGGACGAATTCTTACAGGTGAACCATCTTCATTGCGGTACCACGCGTGTAGACCGTTGGCGCCGCCGAGGTTGACAACAGATTGCACTTGGGCGAGTTTAACACTCGCTATAGCATGGTATGTGTAGGGATCCGGGTCAGGGAGTTGAAGCAATACTCGACTGGCGTTGTAGAGGTCATTCTTTAGCAGATAATCCAAAGCTTCCTTTTGGCGGCTGACATCATCAATGAGGTTATCTGGATTGAATGCTGGACTTCCAACGCAGTAGATGAATTTGGATCGAGACATTTTGGAGGTGACCTGCAGCCCAGGCCCTCGGAGCGGCCCAGGAATTATCAGAAAGTGCTTCGGCCGATATTGAATGATGACGTCGGGTTGTACGGATATTGTTGGTACGGTGTAGAGTCTTTCTCTGGGCAAAAGTGGACGCCCAGAACAGTACACTGCTTACCCTGGCTAGCCTGGCACACGACTGCAGAACTACTAACTTACATGACGGCAGGCTATTATTGATCGAGCATCATGAGCCAATTCAGACAGCCATAGTAGTGAATCTGCCATTCTATAATATCCCTTTTATAAGTCTGATTAACCTCTTATACCACGGCATCGTTGCTCGGGCCTCTTGAAATGGGACTAGTGCTTTACTTATTGGACTTGCTATTCTGCATTCTGATGTATCATTTATGAGCGGCCCGTCCATTTGTCACAATGCGATGCCCTGATGCCTATCATATTTTAGATGTGGTGGTGTTGGCTGGGATCGGTTGGTTTGTCTACCGACCTTACTTATGCTTGCTTTTAGTTAGGTAGGCATGGTGCACAAGAACGTCGTAAGGGTAGGCTACTTCGAAAAAAAAAAACCCCAGTGATACCAAGCCATGTTCTTTGTTTGTGAAGTAACAAGTTTGCTCAGACGCATATGCTTGCTTAATCTCCTTGTTAGTGATGGCTAGAACTTCGGCTTACAGCGTAACTTTTAGTATAGAGCCCAATGATAGAGTTCTGGACTAAAAGATGCCTGACGGGACCAGTCTCTCGCTTTATTTCTAATCGGCAAGGTGGTAATCTGCCACCCGGCCTCTTGGCACGATCTCTGCCACGCCCTGATTTATTAGTGCAATAAGATCGACATAGGTGCGGAAAACTTCACTGACTGGAGAACAAGAAAAGAAACCAACGCTCCCGCCGCCTGCCGCTTGCGCCCCACCAGCAGAATGTAAGTCAACCTACCTACCACCTTTATCTTTATCCGTCGCTGGCGCCTCGTAAAGTCTCCCTCCTCCATCCGTAGCTCTACACTCGATTTCGTCTCGAATCTGCTTTCGCGCATCTTCTTGAGGTGGTATTGACGGAAAGATCAGTGTCTGTTTAGACCGTCGTACTCAACGGACACAGAAAAAAAGGCCTTTCATACTGATCTTGCTCCATCTGCTATAATCAACCCTCGACATCGTCATCGGATCACGTCTACAGCTTCGACCGCGTCTTCAATTGGTCCCCTCTTGGCAAAACTCAGAGACATCGACGTAAAACCCTTCTGGAATTAAACGCAGCTACGTTTCATATATACTTGAAAGCTGTGCTCTCGCCGCCACGTCAACATCACAGAAAACGACTACTCTCTGGTTATATCCGTCTTCCTTCCGGCCCTTACTCTCTCCAGTGCGATGGACCAAGAACCAAATAGCAAGATGCAGGCATTTCCGCCTTCTACCCGGGGAGACACTACAAAACATGATACGAAGCAAACCGAACTGTCACAAAGAAGTACTTCAGTTCCACCGGTAACCGGTGCAGCTGAACAAAATCCTCATGGTAACAGCACCGGTCTCCCTGCATACAGAAGCAGACCCTATGATGTATTCAAGGATGTTTATGGAGTTGATCGCACACCTGGTTCCCCGGGCTCAGACGCAGCTGGCCAACATCGGCCTATAACGTCACCCCTTACTCACCCAAATGGTGTCTCTATGTTCCCAGATTTGTCAGTTACGGAGCAGGAAGCCATGTCGCGACAAGCTGTTGCTCAGGCAGAAGACAATATTGTCGCTGACAGCGACGAGTACAGTTCCATAGGCGATGCTGGATCTGACGCTGGATACGGAAGCGATAACATGAGCACTGCAAGTACTTCTATTGGATCATCTGTTCGGGACTACATGTTTGAGAATGGTCGCCGCTACCACAGCTTCCGGGCTGGAGCCTACAACTTCCCTAACGATGATATAGAGCAAGAGAGAGAAGACATGAAACATGCCATGGTGAAGCTACTCTCTGGCCAGAAACTACATTTTGCACCCCTAGACGACAATACCCAGAACGTGCTTGATATTGGGACTGGCACGGGAATATGGGCGATCGAGAGTGAGATCAACTTACGTTCCAGTTACGTTCCGACAGCTAACAGTAGGACAGTGGGAGAGCAATATCCTAGTGCTAATGTTCTTGGTATCGACCTATCACCCATCCAACCGACTTGGTTGCCGCCCAATGTTCACTTCATGGTTGACGATGTGGAATCTCCTTGGCTTCATCCTCAGAACCACTTTGACTATATCCACTCTCGACACACAGTTCAGGGAATCAAAGACTGGCCTCAACTTTTTAGCAACGCCCTCCAGTAAGTATCTCATCCCCCAACTATATGCCCAATTTGCGCTCACTGAATGCCAGACATATCAAGCCTGGAGGTTGGATGGAACTTCAGGAAATTCACCATTACCCCCATAACGCACGAACAGGCGAAGCTGTCCCGCCGCACGCGCATCCAGTTGCACAATATTGGACATACATCAATGAGGGACTGGCAGTCCTTGGAGTAGATTTTCCTGCAGCAGCAGGAGGCAAATTGGCCGCCAAAATGCAAGCAGCTGGCTTCGTCAATGTCACGGAGCGGATATTTCATGTCCCTCTTGGCACTTGGCCTAAAAACCAAGTGCTAAAGACTGTTGGTCTGTACTGGCGCACTATATTGACAGATGGGCTGCAAGCAATTGCGTTAGGTCCGATGTCAAGGGGAATGGGCTGGAGCCGCGAGGAAATTGAATTGTTTCTTGTTGATGTGCGGAGGGCATACAGCGACAACACAGCCCTTTTGTACATGCCGATGCATATCGTCTACGGGCAGAGGCCATACTAAACCGCCAAGGAGATGGTAATAAACAGCTACATGAAAGTCGTTGAGAGCTTCAGCTCGTCCCGCAATCAAGGAAGAACATCAAGGACTAGCACTGCCGTCGGATCGTGGGACCGCTAAATATGCATAGTGGAATGGAGGCGGACGCTATGTCATCTTACCCGATACGAACCGCTCATGGTCTTGGCTGTGTCCAGACAAGCCTGGGAAAGGGAGCTAGGGCAAGCATATCCATTTTTCCCTTTTTCATTGCTAGACGCCTGATCAATCACCTAATGCCACCAAGTGCACACCATCAACTCGTACAACAACCCAACCCGGGGGCCAAAAGGTTGAACAGCCACACTGACTGCAGCTTGTTGAGATGGGTGCACAAAAGTCTAATGAACTGCAAAATACACGTGACTTGTTTCTTTTCGTCAAGGTTCTGCATGAACCATGCCCTCCAAACCTATCAGAGTTTCTCAGTTAGCTGCAATATGCTGTTACTGCGCACAATAATTCTGCATAACACAGATATTGCATCCTTATGGCGATCCGGCGGCTTCACATGCGGACATCCAAATAGAGAAAAAAGCTCAACGGCGAAAATGCTTCGCGAACGAGCCTCTGGCCTTTTCGATAGAGGATGACGGCATAGAGATTTACTTTATGCAGGCTTCGTGCGGTCGACACCACTACAGCACCTTAGCTTCCGGGCTAGCCTGTGGAGAGCTACTACGGAACAGGGAATGGCTGATTTCAAGTCAACCTAACCAAACCTGTCTTATCGTGACTACAACCCTAGTTATGTACTGTACAGTTGCCAGGCAGGTCTCTACTCAACTTTCAGGGATCAAAGTCACGACTTGCAGGACACACACGCCAATCAAGACGAATTCGCATAACGCACTCTCGCCACCTGTTCCACTGGCGCTATGAGGAATGAGGGTTGTGCGTATGTATGTGGACTTTGTTCATGCCGCCCATGTCTTGAGCAGCAGCTCACGTATCCTCGTACCCGCATTGGTCTTCATCGTAGTCTGAGACCTAAGTCGATCTGGGGCTTTGATGAACTTTGAGGATCTATAAATCACGCATCCCCAGGTCGCTTTGCAACGTAAATAGGAAGCACAACTGTATTCGCTTGTTCAACATGACTGAACAACACACCCCTTCATGTTTGCAAAGCTCACCAAGCCCGAACACATCTCTCATGATACGACTTGCCAAAAAGATTACCGAAGAGACAGAAAAGCTTGATAAACACTTCAAGAGCAATGGTCTTCCGGACCTGGGTTTCGACGTTAATGCCCCTGGAGATCTCCCCAAGTTGCCAGATGATATACAGAGAAGTCGCCTGGAGATTTCTTCTGCCACAAGGCAACTGGAGCTCATTGTTAGAGGGCCCAGAGAGACTGTTCGATGGGGAGTATGGAATGTAGGCTTGTCGCTCCTGGATCGGCTTCAGCACTGACATGAAAAGTACCTGGACACTTTGAGTCTCCAAATTCTCAACAGCTATGAAATTCGTGAGCTCGCAATTTCTGACATCATACGCATTTCTGACCTTTCATAGCCAATCTAGTGCCCCTGGACGAACCAATTGCCTTGACCGAGCTCGAAAGCAAAACTACACTGGATCGCATAAATCTGGCCCGCGCCCTCCGTCATGCTATAACGAATAAGATTTTTCAAGAGCCGACGCCTGGATTTATAGCACACACTGCCGCCTCAAAGATCCTCGCTCAGGATGCCAATCTCCAAGCTTGGGTAGGCTTGAATGGAGAGGATTTCTTGCCAGCTGGAGCTCACACCCTCGAAGCGCTCCGCGCTGACCCAGAAGCAACCTCGCTCACACGGACTGGCTTTAACCATGCATGGGGAACGGTGGATAAAGAGCCAATGTTTGCAACATTCGGCAAGGATCCTCCTCGAGGAAAGCGATTCGCTGTAGCTATGGCAAGCTTAACAGGTGGTGAGGGTTACGAAGTTCGCTACCTCGTTGACAACTATGACTTTTCTGAAGTGAATGCCAACCGAGGCACATTGGTCGACGTCGGCGGCAGTCATGGTTTCGTGTGTGTTGACCTGGCCCAAAAATGGGACAAGATGAAGTTTGTGGTACAGGATTTACCGAAGACAATTGACAGCGCGCCGGAACCGATATGCTCAGACGAAGGGGTGGCTCAACGTATATCCCTTCAGGCCCATGACTTTTTTACTGAACAACCCGTCAAGGACGCTGATGGTGAGATTGACAGGTTTCATCCTCGGGACATCTACTGACAAGAACTAAGTGTATTACTTCCGCTGGATACTGCATAACTACTCTACTCCCTATGCTGTCAAGATTCTCAAGAACCTAGTCCCAGCTCTCAAGCCCGGTGCTCGTATTATCATTAACGATCATTGCCTCCGCGAACCTGGGGCCGAAAACCACTGGGATGAGAAGATCATGAGGAGTATGGACCTATTGATGCTGACCTTATTGAACGCCCAGGAGCGAACAGAGAAGGAGTTTGAAGAGCTTTTCAAGGCTGCCGACGAGCGTTTCGTCTTCAAGGTAAGTAACTGATGTGGTCCCATCATTGATGCCTGTGTATGCTGATGAGTTTTCTCAAAGGGAGTGATGAGGCCTGAGGGATGCAGGATGAGTATTATCGAGGCAGTTTGGCAGCCTTGAACGGGAAGCACTGGCTGCTGAACACAGAGCTTGGATCAACACAATGACGGAGCAGAAGCTATAGTAATTAACTATGTCAGTCCCAAAGACGCGATGGTTGCGATGGCCACATGCTTTATCCTGTTACGTTGTGGTCTTGACGTTGAGTTTACTTTCTTATTGATCGTATGATGGAGCGATCGACTTTGAAGTTATTCTAAGTGGCAGCTATCGATTGTATTCCTGAACCTTGGAATGTTGGCTCGTTAGATATAGCCAGTGGCCTTTTCCCTCATGAATTTTAGTGGTAGCACTATAAGCATTTCGTCGATTATTAGTCGATCATTGAAATTTGACGGAATCTAATTCTGGTCGCCACCCTGCTCTAGTTTATCATGACACACAATCAATGATTACCTTGGTTAGTTGGCCAAGTTCCAAAACCCTCTTCTCGTTTGTCTCTTTCCCACCCACAAATCGTTTGGTACGCATTAGAGCCCCTCTCGGCTCACCATAAATAGACTTAATCGTTTGCGTTCTTCAGATATCAATCGTACATTATCGATTAATTCTCCTCGGCTCCAAATCCACCTCGGGTGGCAATCTCCATAGCCAGCTCAGAAACTGTCTTGTCGCTCAGGACCTCAAAGACCGAGACCTCGACACCGCAGTTGGTGACAACCCAATTTCGCACTCCAACGGCAACCAAAGAGTCGACACCGTATACATTTGGGGGCTTCTCAGTATCGATTTCCTCAGGGAGCATGTTCATTGCCTTGGCAAGCATGCGTGAGAGACCGGTGGTGACGATCTTAGCCGCTGCACCTACGCTAGAACAGCATGAAAGAAGAGACTTCAAGTCAAAGTCAGCTGAGCTATCGACAACTGCCAAGTCAGGGAGTGGCATGTCAACCAAGTTGAGGTAGGTATAGAGAGCAGTCCGAGACCAGTACGGATCAGCTGGCTGGTTCTGTCGAATTAGACCACCGGAGCCGATGCCCATGATGACGCGCCCAGGCATGGGAGTTTTGGGTGCGATTTCGCCAGTAATGGCGTGTGTGACCATGGTAAGGAAGTCTTGATGTCGAATACCGTAAAATCCACTAGCTCGCAAAATATCAAGGATCTCTTCATCGTCCGCGAGCATTCCCGCACCAAGAACAGGCCCAAGATCTATTGAAACAGCACGTTTTCCTTCCAAGCGGAGTTTGAGTGCGAGGGCATCTTCAAAATAGTTTCCAGCGGCGTAGTTGGCCTGACCACGGTTGCCAATGATCCCTGCAGAACTGGCAAGGAAGATGAAGAAAGGGTCTTCCGAGTCTGGGGTTGTCGAAATCACCTGGACAAGATTATCCGAACCGATGGTCTTTGGTTTGGCTGCCTCAGTCCAGCCAGCGTATGTCATATTTGCGAAAATGGAATCTTTGATAGCGGCGGCACATTGGAAAACTCCTGTGATGGGGGGCATTTCTTGGCACATCTGCTCCTTGATTACTTTGGTGAGAGCCACTTCATCGCAGAGATCAACCTTGTAGACCCGAACATCTATACCCTTATCCTTGAGGTCTTTGACAAAACGATGGGATACTTCAGATGAAGCACCGGATCGTGAAAGGAAAGCAATATGCCGAGCACCATTTTTAACCAACAGTTCGCAGATACTGCGGCCAAGACCGCCCAAGCCTCCTGCAAGGAGGTAAGTATCGATACTGGACAAGGCTTGATGCAGCGACTTGATTTTCTTCTTGGTAGTAATCTCGACTTGAGGCTTTGCACTGGGAGCTCCAGTAACAGAAACAAACCCAAAGAATGGGCTCTTCTCGACGAGTTTCAACGCCTCCTTAATCTTGGGGAGCTCGATATTGGTGACAAACTCAGCAAATAGTTCGTCGTCATTCAAGTCGACTGAATTGTCTCTCGGGTTATCGGTGAGTTCCTCAACTAGCCTCGCCACGTAGTCTGCCTCATACTTCATCAGGGCTGCTAAGTCAAAGTTGACGAGCGAAACACTGGGGGACGAAACTTGAATAGTTGGCGGGCTTGACGATTTGTTGACATACTGTATGACGGTACCGCCTATAAGAAGTTAGGGAACATATGGTGACCAAAAAGAAAAAGAGCTTACCTGGGCGAACACATTTGAAGTTGGCTTCAGCATGCCTCTGAGTCGGGTTATAAACGAGATCAACCCCATGCTCCAAATGAGTGCAGATGACTCGAGCAAAGTTGTCCGAGTCAGCATTGATGATGTTGGCCTTCTTTACACCGAGCTTTCCCAGAAACTCGCGCTGTTTGCTTGAATCTGGCTCCATAACGGTTACAAACACCTCAGCAGAGAGTGCAAAAGCCATCATAACAGCGGCTATGCCAATCGAGCTTGCTCCAGCATGGATGAGCACTGACTTCCCACGGCCAAGCCTTCCGACCTTTTCGAAACAATGATAAGCACTGATGCAGTGGCTGAAGAAGAGGGGAATGTTCCATTTTGAGACGAAGCGACTGTCTATGTTGACATTGCTCTGGATGGAACCACCTGTCACGAGGCCGCTGACACGGTCACCAGTCATGAAACCAGAGACGTTGCGCCCAACTCGACCGACACGGCCACGGATTTCAGATCCAATCTCAGAGTCTAAAGTTCTACCCATGGCAGTCTCCAGGTCGACAAAACTGAGAGGCGCACTTTCGAATATGATTTCAATTTGACCAGGCAGAGGAGCGAATTGAGTTCCAGCAGCAAAAACTAAACTATCATCTTTCAGACCGGGCTGGCAGATATGAAGCTTCAGGTGGTGGGGGTAGGTGTGGAAAGACACTTTCGTAGTCTCGTTGGAGATGCCGTTCTCAACGATATCGTTGAGAGATGCAATGGGAACAAGGCGAGGGACGAAGACCACGCCGTTCTTCTCGCCGTATTCCGACTCACGAGGGCCAGAACCACGGTTTGATGCGAAAGTGTGTAGGAAGATCTTGTTGACATTCTGGACAACCGATGGGGAACTCAGGGGTGTACTTGAGTTCAAGTCAAAAGTCACAAATGTCTTGAGAGGATCCTCTGACATCAGCGTGCGTGCAAGGGCGATGATGGGAGCTCCTTTGGGGTTCATCGGATCCATGTTGGCGCTCCGAGAGATCCAGAGAATACCCTTCGCCAGTTGGTAAAGAACATGGAAAGCGTTGAATTCTGCCTCAGTCCAGTGGTAGACTGATGCACCCCCCTTGGGTCCTGTTGAGAAGTCAAGAAGAGAGATCATGATCTTGCCTTTCAATCTGCCCGGATCTTTCAACACTTCGTTAAGCTGCATAGTACGGATTTGCAATACAGGATGGCGTTCTATGATGAGCTTTCCTGCAAGTGATCGTGTTTCTGGAGGAGGATTATCAGGCAGAAGTATGATGACACCGGGCAAAGAAAACCAATCTTCAGCTGGGTCCTTATGATGGACTCGAAACTTCATTTCCACACTGCTACCACCATCTGTGTCGTAGCTGTGTGAAAGGATTTCATTATCATCGGGGTTAAACTTGCCGTCTGGGAAGCTCTCCATAAGGTAGCCAGGCCGTTTTAAGTGAGTAATAAGCTCGGCGATATCGACACCATTTTGAGCGCAGACAAGAATCAAGTCATAGTCAGGCAGAGGCTCCGAGCCGTCTATACATCTTTTCTCAAAAAATGACCCAATACTGGTTTCTCCAACCATGGACGGGATGTCAAAGGGTTTGTCATTGGGGTCTGCCCGAGCCAAACTGTATCGTGAGAACCAAGGGGCTTGGCCTTTGAGACGAGGTAATGCGTCGAGAACCTTCAGCGTAGTGCGAGAAGTACCACCAACTTGAAGAATGGAGAGCCCTGGCAACTTGTGAGCAAGCTTTTTGACAAAATCCTCAAGGCTTGCTGCTCTTGAACAAGTGATGTCTTCCACCCACGAGATTTGAGTGCATAGAGTACGGTTATTTGGGAGAAATCCGGCTTCATCTTGAGATGACTTGGAGATGCCAGTAAAGTGAAGACCACTGATAATAACCGAAGGCTGTTCCCAACCTGACTGGGCCATGACAATATCAGCACTCGCATCGCGAACTCCGGTCCGGCTAGCAGTAGAGTACCCATCAAACCCCCTGGCTACCTCGCGAGAAATGTTTGCCGAGACAAAAATGCTCTTGATGAAAGTTGGGACCATGGGCTCGTTGTCGATGGCGAAGGGCGTCTGAAACATAGAATCGAGAGTTGCAGGATGAATAAGATGATCATACTCGAATTTTGCAGGCATCTTAGATCGAGTGTCAGGAATGCGTATCTTGGTGATGCATGCGCGACCACCCTTAAAGATCTGAGTGATGTTCTGGAAAATAGAACCATAGTTCATGCCAACAATGTCAAGGAGCTCATAGAATTGTCTGGGAACGATCGGCTCCATGCAGGTTGTTTTGAGTGACTCAAACCTTTTGCGGTGTTGCTGAAAGGCAGCCTGCCATTGTCCGCGCTTGTGTCGTACCTGGATACCACCAGTAGCATTACGTTCCCAAGGAGAGTCCAATTGTTTTGAGTAGATGCAGAAGTCAAAAGCAGGGCCTTGTGCATTGGCATCGGGGGTAGAGGAAATGATCTTAAAGTTCATAGCCATTTCCAGTCCATGTGCTGTACTTGGGACGATCATAGCCTTCTCGATCCGCATGTCGGTTATCTCGTATCCTAGAATGTCCTCTTTGCTTTTGGTCACCTGGGAAATACCTTGAATGGCCATAGTTACCATGCCGGCGGCAGGGTAGATAGTCGTCTTTTGCACTTGATGGTCCTGTATCCAAGGGTTCTCGCAAATGCGAAGGAAACCGCGCCAACGAGGTTCGAAGGATACAGCATCAGCAGTCGGAGCACCAATGAGATCCTGTCGAGGAAACTCTCTGAATCGGGTTGCTTCACCCAGGTGAGACTCATGCCAATAAGATCTGGTGTGATTCCACGGGTAAAGGGGAAGATCGGCTAGAGATTTCAGGGGCATCTGGTAGGATCCTCGAGTAACAACCTTGTCCATGCTGAGTTTGCATCCACGCTCCCAGAGCTCTCCGACGGTACCCAAGAGTGATATTGCGCCATGAAGCTTTCGATCAAGAGCTGTGCGATAGGCCGGTGGGGTCGGTGATCCAAAGAAGGTGATGATGTCGAGAACAGGTGATCTTAGTGTTGTGCTAGGGCTTAGCTCAATGATAATATCGGGAAGCTTTTCAGAAGAAAGCTGAAGCATGGAGCTGATAGCAGACATGAACATAACGGGGGATATCAGATTAGTCGCCCAATACTTCTTGTCCAAGCTACGCCCGTCGATTGATTTTCCGGTGAGGGACGAGAACATGGTCACCGACTTCCGGTGCTCACGCGGGTTAAGCAGCTCCAAAGAAGACCTGTACTCTTTCTTAACTATGAGCATGTCTGATGAATGATAGGCTACTTGGACCGGAAGAATGCGACAAAAGATCTCTTTCGCAGAAAGTTCCTCGAAAGCACCTTCGATGTTTTCCTTCCTACCAGAAAGCGTCACAGACCGAGGACTGTTGATACAAGCAACCTCGCAGGGGTATGCATTACTATCGTAGCTATCCTCGATATCAAGGATGGAGACACCAACCACCATCATGGAGCCTTGAGTGCGAGTCGTTTTGAGGGCAGCGGATGAAGCGACGACTCCGCGATAATAGGCAACTTCCCAAGCTTGTTCTTTCGTGAGGGCTCCCGATGCGTATGCCGCCGCTATCTCCCCAGAGGAGTGCCCAATGACATAATTGGGAGTGATATGAAACGAGTCAAAAAGATCTACCAGGGCGATCTGAATAGCGGTAGTGGCAGGTTGTGAAATTCTGGAGTCAGATATGCGAGTCTCGGTCTGGTCTTTCAGAATTTCCTCAAGAAGATCAAACCCGCTCCTGAGATTATTCTTCATGTAGCAAGAAGCGGCTTCTAGAGTGTCGCGAAAAGCTTCAAACGGTAGAAGGTCTTTTCCCATCTGTGCAAATTGGGCGCCCTGGCCACAAAAAAGAAAGCATACATTCGGCGTCCTGTTCTTGGTTGTTCTTTTGAATTGAGTATCGTCAATCTTCTCAAGTTTGCCGATGAGGTCTTCTCGAGACTTGGCAACTACCGCATGCTTCCACTCAAGGTTGGAACGGCGACAGCCAAGTGTGTAGGCGTAGTCTTGAAGGAATCCTGTGTCGTTTTCTGTTTGTGACTTCAGGTAAGGGATGTGAGACTCCATCACACGCCGAACGCCCGACTTCTCGTGCGATGAGAAAACAAAAAGCTGAGGCTCAAACCCCCTCTTGCAATGACGTGTCATCTGGGCGGCTGTGATGGTCTCAACAGAGTGGTGGTTTCCCTTGATTCCACGAGCGGACATATAGCGGGGAGCTTCATCCATTATGACATGAGCATTCGTGCCTCCAAAGCCGAAGCAGTTGACACTGACGCGACGCAAGCCAGAAAGAGGCCAGTCAAGCATTTCGGTTGGCACCTATGAGTGGTGGTTAGTGATTGGTGAGAGGGGTAGTGAGCATATACAGACCTTGACTTTCCAATTCTTGAAATCAATATCAGGGCTGGCTTGTTCGAAGTTGATGTTGGGTGGGATTTTAGCGTGTTCAAGAGCAAGAACTCCTTTAATGAGACCAGCTACACCAGCAGCGCCTTCGAGATGACCAATATTAGGTTTGATCGAACCGACAACAATAGGGTTGTCGATGTCCCTGACGGTGCCGAGGGATTCAGAGATGGCCTTCAGCTCACGCCAATCTCCAGCTTTAGTTCCAGTGCCGTGGCATTCAACATATGCAGTTTGATTGAAGTCAAGGCCAGCAGACTCGTAAACAGAGTTGATATTGGCGACTTGGGCTTCTTTACTGGGAAGGGTAATGCCTTTAAGAGTTAGCAACATCAGAGAAGACAAGACAATAATCTTCTCACCTGTGGTGTGACCATCTTGATTGACCTTGGTCGCTCGAATAACTGCACGAATGGTATCATTATCGCGAATGGCATCTGATAGACGCTTCAAAACAACAACTCCAATGCCTTCACCTCTCCCGTAACCGTTGGCCCTGGAGTCGAAAGTGAAGCATTTCCCATCGGGACTCAGGAAATTGAGAGCTGTCATTGGCATCATAGTGTTGGGTGTAAGAATCATGCCTGCACCAGCGGCAATCGCCTACAGGTTTGTCAACAGGCATTCACTGAACACACACAATGGAAGAGAAGCACTGACGAGCGACGTTTCTTTTGTTCGAAGACTCTGTGCAGCAAGATGAACCGACACAAGGCTACCACTGCACCCTGTATCGATAGTCATGCTGGGACCGTGCAAGTTGAAAAAGTACGAAATTCGATTTGCCATGATGGCGATACCGTTTCCAGTAGCAGCATACTGGGGCTGCCAATCAGGATCTCTGAGACAAACCTGTTCATAGTCTGTCCGGCATCAGCAGGTTCTTATACAAGAGAATTTATTAGAGTTCGCCCACCTTTAACAAAAGAACCAACGTACACAGCAGCGTCGCTACCATCGATGTCTTCTTTGCGGATTCCAGCTGAGGTTTTGTTGTCAGCCTCAATCAAGTCGGATACCTTGGATCGAAAGACTTACCATTTTCTAGTGCTTCGTATGAAGCTTCAAGGAGAATCCTCTGCTGTGGATCGATAGCTTTGGCGTCTTCCGCCGGAACAGAGAAGAACTGTAGCAATGAGTAACATTAGCCGACGGGACTCACTACGACAACTTCGCGGCACTATCTAGTTGCCAACCTAGGTAGGTAGATAGGTACCTAGGCAAACCAAAACTTACGGAAGCATCAAAAGAGGTAAAATCTCCCTTGATGAAATGTGCTCCACGGAAAGAAATCTACCAGGTCACACGATTTAGCGATGCCATACCGAGCCGAGATCATAGTGTTGTTGACTTACGCTGCCCTGACGATCACCGCCAGGGTGATAGTAGCCATCTATGTTGAGACGATCTTTCGGAAACTCAGACCACTGAGAGTCGCCGCGCTCCAAGATTTTCCACAACTCCTCTGGAGAAGTGGCATCACCAGGGAACCGCAGGCCGATGCCTACGACGGCGATGTCGTCCTCCATGACGTCCAAAACACGCAAGATGAATCAAAATCTCTCCGAAGTTTCTTTTCTTTATACCTGTGTTATCCTGAAGAAATCTAGATGGAAAGAAAAAGTAAGGGGGTGTCGGGTAGCAAGAGTGGGTGGTGTTGGGGAGGAAAGGAAGAGAGAGAGAGGTAGGTCGAGCAGTCAGTTCAAGAGATGATGAGATATGAGATTAAATTAAGACCGAGTCACTGCCTCAAGAACTGCTAATAATCGATGAGAGGCTGGCAGTGCCAACCGGATGCCAAGAACAGGCAGGGCGTTGGCAGCTGGTGAGAGAAGTCGCGGGAGGCAGTGGCACTGGCAGTGGCACTGGCAGATAGATTCCGGGGCCTTGGCAGGATTTCGGTTGTAGGATTGCTGAAATAAGCAGAAGAGGGGAGTTATCAAATGTTCGAGTCAAAAGGCTCAGTATAATTAACAGTTACAGAGAGGTTGTTTATCTTTGTATTCGTTGCTGGGACGAAAGAAAGGGGGCGGGAGGTCATATTTGACTATTCCCAGCTTCAAACACTCCCATAATAGCAACCGTACAGACACCTTGATGAACCAATGGGATAATTTCTACAAGTCAATAGGGCCGATGCCGTCATTGATGCTCTACGCCCCATGACATTGACATTATCAATAGCTGCACATGCCAGAGTCGGTGTGATACTTTTGAGGCGCAGAGCTACCTAATCGGAGGCCAGAAAGAAATAAGAAAGGTACATCAAATTGGTCTATTAGAGTGATTTTGGCCGCAAGGTTGGTAGGTAACGACCTTTGACAAAGCGGCATTCCTCTTTGCCGAGTTTGGTATTTGACGCAAAGAGACTTTGCTATGCACGAAGCCAAGAGAATAAAGAATACAGATATGACGAAGCAGACGTAGTAGTTCTTTGAATGATCTAGAATGGCGGTCAGGAAAGATTGATTGGATAAGATCAATTATAGACGGCAGCCTGCTTGAGATGGAGACTTACTGCAGCATCCCATCGAGAAGATACAATAACTTCTTCTTCAAGCAATCTAGAAGACTTACCGCTCTTCTAAAAGCCAGACCTCATGCTTCATCTTGTAAGTTTTAACTTGTTTGGTCGGCTGCATTGCCTTGCCTGTCAGCTTTGTTCCGGTGCCAGCGTAACATGACAGGCTGCACATCCAAGAGTTCTTTCTGCTCAGCTCGGCAGGGCAATTAACATTGGGGAAAAAAGAAAAATGGAGGATTTTATTATTACTAAGAGTTGATGTCAACGAAAGACCATCGGAAAAGACTGTATCCCACTGTTCATTAGTCTCAAGCGGGCACACGAGAACAGGAGTGATCCGGACAAGGAAAAGGGAAGTGTTATATATACTGCGATATAAACACAAGCAAATCGAGGATGCCAGAAGTCTTAGGGCTGTATATGGATTGAACTGAACAGTTCAATGCTCACCATACTTTCAAATAAACACAATATATGCCATGTGCGGGTAGTGGCAGGCCTGCTTTCAGTCTAAATTAATACAAGCTCGTTGCCGAGGATGCATGCTCCTTTCAGATTGGTCATCGTGGTAAAATATACTATCCTAAAGATAGTCCGTGAGAAAATCAAAGTCTGCACCTAAGACCGAGCCGCTGTAAGTTGAGGTGCTAGCGAAGTACCAACATCTGCCGGTCAGAAGCAGCTACTATTGACCAGTAGACCAAAAAGACAGCAATTGGGTAACATTTTATTGCAGGCGGGAAGCTTACCGTTTCGTAACGGTAATGCATGAGGAGCCAACGGCGGAATAGCCGTTGATAGCCCTCCCGAAGTAGGGTCCGCACGACGTCAGATAACCAGCCTGGACAGTACAACGAGTGATATGCTACTGAGTACTTTGTCTTTCTTGATTACTGACAATGGATTGTGTTGTGGGAGGCTACCAGAACACAATGCAATCACGTGGAATGGCTCGTCAACTTCAAGACGGGCTACCCGTCCCAGAATCATTAGCCGAACAGAGTGTCTTGAGCATATTTCTCGTCATCGAGCCATCGTGTTCCTGGATCATCCGATTATCTGGCAAGGGTGTCGGAACAAGGTCGCACAAAGTAGCGCCAGGCGAGCGTCGTTTGGCTGTCCAGCTATCTAAAGACTCAGCTGTATAACGTAGCTACCCACCAGCCAAGATGTTTTGACATACCTACCGTTATAGGACAAACTTGGTTTCTCTTTCTGGATGGTGCTCAGATTCTCTCGCAAGAAAAGTCTTGACTTAGGAATCTTGTGCAAGGAGAGGGAGTCAGCTTGGACTGACGAATCCACGCTTATCAGCATGCCAAAGCAGCACAACACTCGCACACTTGAACATGCGGGATATATCGCCACCTTGTTAACCAACTGCGGATTATATCTGGCCCATTTTATGTTTTGTTTGGGTTTGTTTAGCTATCTTTTCTTTCAACAACACCAGCAAGTCAAAAGCCGAAATCTCTTGTCGGTTAATCAAATCCCTGACCCAGCCACGAGCAGAGAGCCATGCCATGTGCAACCGCCGCACAGGCGGGATCCTACAGTATTGCCGAGGTTTCTTCGCTTGGGCCATAATACATCGGTTGGGGAATTTCTTGATATGAACAAGCGGTTCAACAATACTTTCCGACCTCCTTTGTATCAACCCAGGTATAGAGTCACGCAGGCCAGTCCAACATGGAAAACCCAACTGGGATCCCTCAACTTCAATACTTTCCTCAAACATAGGAGCCCGGCTCTCAAAAGCTTCTACCCACCTGCATCACTAGTTAGCTGGTCATAGACAAGCCTGGGTAACCTGGACGCAATGCCTTGGGTAACACAGCGCCCGTCATAGCCACTACTCCCAGACTCGTATCACTGTCAGAAAAGATCTCATCTATTCTGTGCTGGAATCCTCTCTAGTTAGTTCGATGGAATATATGTTTGAGGTCGGCGATGGAATTGAGTGACCTATTCGCTTGTAGTCGTGTAACGGTTGATGGCCATGTCTCAAATATTAATTCGATCCTTCGCCTTCTCCGGCAAGACAGTTACCAAGTGGTATGAATGTTTCAAGAGTATTCTGTTCAAAGTAGAGCTGTTGTTTCTCGCCTGGAGGTTTCCCAAGTGAAGATCTCGGCTCGATATGAAAAGCAGGAATCCTTTCCAAACTGATGAGACTGAAGATCTTTGAAACCACAGACTCGTTCCAAAAGGCATATTGTTCTTTCTCAAGAAAGAAGCTAATCACAAATCGGCCTCGCGTGTCTGTATTCGCCAGAACTGCGAGAAGCAACGTCAGCCAGGAGATTCTTATCTACCACCCGAAGCCTTACTTGCCTCGCTTCTACCACCTAATACCGATTACTCAATCTGCTCGAGTCAGCTCTTGTTCCAACATCCAATTCAAGGTCGACACCTAGAAGCCCCAGAACGGTCCCGAGAGATTGACTCAAATACCATTGGATCCGACGACAGAAATGTCCAACGATTACCACATGTCGCTTTCTTATCCCAACCCATCCTTGGGTCAAATGGTGGTGATGGAGAATCATGCAGAAGAGCACACACCAATAACGGCGACGATCATCGGATTGCGTAAACACTCTGTGACTGGGCCTCGAAGGACGGTCCTTGTCATATCGTGAGAGGCTTATTGCTTAGGTATGGAGCGCTTGTTGATCAAAGATTCCAGGTTACTGGCTGGGCTTCTCTTCTCTAGCCTCGATACTTCGATCGTTTCGACTTCACTCGTCACCATTTCGCACGACCTTAACGATTTCACCAATGCCCCCTGGATCGTTTTAGCATATCTCCTCACATATATGGGTGAGTTCCCTCAAAAGTCGTGGGCCAAAGCAACATCCTTTGACAGAATACGACAGGATTCGCCGTTTGTGTGTCCAAACTGAGTGACATATATGGGCGGCGAAATATGCTCGTGGTATCCTGGGTCATTTTCGTTGGTTTCTCACAGGGCTGTGGATCAGCTACGAGTATGACAGCTTTGTACGTCGTCTTCTCTGTACTATGTTCTCAAGCTGACCCCATTCAGGATCGTATGCCGGGCTTTTCAAGGCATGGGAGCATCTGGTCTGTACAGCTTAACACAGATCGGTCTGGTAGAAGTTGGGCCTTCCCATCGGCCTAGTTTAATAGGGGCCATGATAGGGGCTACCCTTGCAGTTGCCTTTGTGCTGGGCCCCATTATTGGTGGTGCAGTTTCTCAACTTTCAGACTGGAGATGGTTGTTCAACATGAAGTGAGTGTTCTGGCCCTTGACTGAGGCAACACTGACGACGTCAGCATCCCTTTCGGCTTGATCGCAATCCTTACGATCACAAACCTCTGGCCGCACGAAGAAGTGGCACACTTCTTCTCATGGAAGGCTTTCACCAGCATTGATTTCCTCGGCAGCGCAACTCTTCTTGCCAGTTCTGGCTTTCTTGTGTTCGCTGTTCAGCAAGCTGGGTCCGAGACATTTGCCTGGGGAAGCCCAGAAATCATCTCTGCTTTGGCTATATCTGGCGTGAGCTGGGTTGCGTTTGTGTGGTGGGAAGTATACTTGGAGGCGAAGCCAATCCGCAACATTGAGCCCATTTTCCCCATTCGATTGATGCTACGACGGGTTTACTCTGCTGGATTGCTGTGAGTCAGGATCAAGGCATGCGTGAAAATGAAAATAGACAGCTGACGTCAAACTAGAGTTACCTTGTTCACAGGCTTCCCCTACATCTCCCTTTCGATCGTTGTCCCAGAGCGATTTCAGATCGTCAGCCGCGAAGAAGTCTTGATGGCGGGTGTGCATATCTTACCCATGCTTGGTGCTTGCGCTATTGGCTCGTTTTTGGGGGGGCTTATATCCAGCCGGAGGAACAATACCTCCTTGACACTTTTGGGGGCATCGTGTCTCCAACTCCTTGGTGTTGGTCTTATGTCAATGCTGAACGAACCAGACTCACACACCAAGGCTCAGTACGCCTTTCAGGCAATCTTCGGACTTGGCGTTGGCCTTTCTTTCTCTGCAGCAACCATCATGACGAGCATCCTTGCAGCTGAGAGGAGTGAACTTGCCTCCGCTCAGGGTGCTGTGGCGCAGGCCCGTGTCCTAGGTGGTTGTATTGGCCTCGCGGTTTGCACTGTCATCTTCAACTCTCACGTCAACGAGTACCTACAAGGCCATTTAACATCGACGCAGCTCAACAGTCTTCATCGATCGCCATTGACTAGTTTGCAACTCCCAGGCAATCTACAGGAACTTGTCAAGAATGTTTACGCTGGTGCATTTGCCGAGGAAATCAGAGTCATGATGCTCGTCTGCTCCGTCATGGTGGCAATATCTCTGTTCTCGCTGGAACGAAATCCTGCACCCCTTGAAAGATTGACTGCCTTCCCCAAGGATGACTTTTCTTCTAGGAGAGGCAGCGAATCTGCGACCGAGATGACCGACATATCGAGTATCCACCGTTCTGTTTGACGTATACTCATGTTATTATATTAACTTTATTTCTTTACTACATTCTGCTAAATCTGGATCATCTTGTGAGCACAGGTTGGCGTTTTGGGTGACATCTTTGGCGTTAGCTCAGAGTTCTGGGCGTTTCCTAGTATATGGTGTCTAGATATTGCGGCGTACGGTGGCATATATATGAGACTCCGTTAGCATGACCTTCAGATGGTGATATCTTTTAGATGTGAGAGCAAAGAAAAACTCGGTAGTTCATACGCTGATCGTACGCTATAAGAGAATATTATAAAGCCCAACATTACTGTAAATCGGCTCTGTCCAATTATCGACAAGTCGAGCCACAGGCAACCGATGAAATGTCTTAGCTACCCCTGATGGCACAGAGACAGCCCGTTCATACGTATCACTACGGCGGCCAATCTTGCATGGAAGCACAATGTTATATCTACTGGCTATAGAAGAGCGAATGCAGTTACCACTCACTGTACGACCAACCCTGTGTCGCTATTCGGTCAGTCGGTCATAAGAAAAGTCCGCAAGTGGGGGTGACCTGAGAGACCTCGTGATAATACCGTGAGCCCTACTTGAGACGGTTTGGTTCCGCAGAGAGTCTCTTTCTCTAGATTCAGGAGTTTTCGTGGGAAATCGAGATTATTCGTTTGTCGAGAATGTTCTGCGCTCTCGAGTTCCGCCACTTCTTGATCCATGCCGCTTGATGAAATGGTTGACGGTGTGATCAGATCCTTGGTATCATTGGAGGATGTTGTGTGACGAGCACGACTGTAATCACTGCTGGATGTCAAGATCTGGCAGGAGGAAGACGCAAGATGTATGTACGATTAATGGCCTATTCAGTATTAGATCATTGGTAATCCTTGTAGACTTCTAGCCATGCAAGATCTGCCTCTAGGTAAGTATATATCAAGAATTCTAATAGCCACCGTATTGTATCTATAATTACTTTGGGGAAGCTAGTTATGGTTGTCCTAACTTATACTGAAACTGATGGTAGATGGTTTTATTCCCAGTATGCTTCTCCTTGGTAGTTCATTTTCTAGGGCGCGATTCTTGTCATGTATACAATACCTTCATCAACAGATCTTCCTTGAGGTCCTAGAATAATAGAATGGCCCCAATTATGGCCAATCCTTATCGGGCTGTTTGCCATAACTGCCATTCTGAAACAGTGCACCAAAGATGCAGTACTCTGAATATATAGATGGTTTAACTTGAGGGTGATGAACTCAAAGTTGGGTCTCAATACAAAGTATAAAAGCTCTTTCTTATTCTTCCTTTTTAAGGTGTCCAGGTTTTAGCATGTAAAAATGACCTTGGATTTCATGTCTCATCAAACGCTCAATAAAATGGGACTCATCTTTTCATTACATCCCTTCCTTCAATAAAAATGATCCACATGTAGTTTCAATATAGGTAGCCAATATTTGGTAAAGCAAATAAGAAGCGCTTCAGGTAAAAGGGGTCCATTGTCGCCAAATGGCGCTTTAACCACACACCTATTGAGAGACAGTTCCTTACAGCCCAACACACTTTACTACCTAGCTAGGATCAATATGCAGACCAGAGATTCTATTGGGATTCATATGGCGTACATGTTATGGAACGGCATTCATGCTACCTTTTAAGAGTGGGATTTCGCACGAAACATGGGACAGCTTCTTCGAGACAAGCTAATAGGCGGCAGTATACACATACATTTGAGATATTTTCTGGTTATTGGAATCACAAGGCTTATGTCACACTCTGTCCAACTTATGCAAATACCGTATCTATTCAATCTAGATAAGAACAGTTAAGAAAGAAGTCAATACTTTTTAGTTTCAGCTCGCAAGAACTAATATTTGCACCTATGGCTACGACAGCAGACACTTGATCAGAGCTTCCAGAATACTAGTGCAAACTAGAGGAGCCAAGCGATTTTATTTTGTTTATCCTCCTCAAGAGTAATCGGCGCCACCAACAGCCTGAGGCTTAAAGTAAACAGTCATGACTCCCTGGGGGTTAAGTGAGGCCTTGACAAAATCCTTGAGTGCCTGGTGAGCCTGGCATCCCTCATCGTAGTACTTCATATCCTCCATGCTGGCGAACTCAGTCTTGGAGACAAAGGTATATCCCTGGGATCGGGCGTCCTCATCAGCGGCACCGACTACCATGGAGAGAATATAAGGCTTGCCTTCCTGATTTCCAGTCAGTATCTTCATACGAAGGAGAAGATGGTTGAAGGTATCCACCTTTTCCTGAGAGGCGTTGAGCTTGTGGTACTGATCCAGCAGTTTAGCCTGTTCGTCCTTGCTAGGAAGCTTGAACATGGTGATTCGGTGCACACGGTTGGCCATGTTGACGGTAGGAATCTGAGTGAACAGTCTGGATATGGTGTTGATGCCAGGAAAATGATGTGAGACTCGAGCAGAGCTTGGGAGGACACGGTTTGAAGAGAAGGCGAAGGCTCAGTAGATAAACCTGGAGTTCATATACGATGTTATGATAGCTCAGAGAAAGAAAGTAACAGGCAATGTAAAGTAAGCAGCTCAAGTATTTAACAAAGAGGATTGGAGACCCGGTTTCATGCGGGTCAAACGCGGGGACGACCCATCCCCCACTCGCATGGGAGGTTGTTCTCTAATAGGAATAGGCCAATCATCTTTCATAATTCTATGTCAGCAAGTATTCGGGCTCAGTGAGTCTTGTTTCCGCGCCTGAACCCGTGTCTTGCCGTTATGCCGCAGAGACGGAATTAACTCGTGGTTTATGAGAAATTTTGTGACATATAAGGTGCGTTTCAAACTGGCGAGGTGCACTATTCCTTGAGGCTGCTCGTCTTTGGCAGAGGTTGATATCTAGGTAGGTACTTGACAGTATTTCCGCCTTACTGTGTAGACTCTATTTGATAGAGAACAACTGTTTCAGAATCTACCCCGCCCCAAGGAGCTGGGCTGTCAAATAAATCTCCGACTCCAACCTCTCTTTCGAGAGGAGAAAGGGCATATAGGCCCGAAAGAGCCGTTAACTTAGAGCCTGCTGGCGGGGTTTTTATTTCCCACGGTTCTCACCCAATCAAGCTGTAACCTCGGTGCATGGTAGATCAGTCAGCTCAGGGATACCCCAGATTCCTCCAACCCTGAGTGGCCAGGTGGTTTAACCTTATAACTGTCCATGAACATGCCATAACATGGATAGGACATCACATTTTCTAGGCATAGGATTGTTCAAGATTCTTTGACAGGTACAGAGCATGAATTATCAAATCAGGCTGTAAAGTTGTCCCGCGTTGATTACAACTACAACAGTTAAGGCGAAAGCGCACGATTCACTTGATAGTGCCAAACTCTCCAACCAACATACAACCTCGTGATAAGCCAACTACTCAAGTTCTTTCCGCAAATCTAGAACCAGTGCCAACATATGCATAATGGTAGAGATCTTGCCCGGCAAATTAGTAATAAATAGGACCTTATCCATCGTGACTGGCTTGCCGAGCATATATAAAAAATCACCTCATCGAGTTCACGTTGGCAACGGTTGCTCTACCTTGTTTCATATCGCCACCACTTGTCCTCCTGTTTGGGAACTAGTTTTATCATCAGTCCAGGTTCAAGAATAGCAGCACACTCAATCATTCCTGTATCTCATTTGTCATTTCCCGAACAAACCTAATTAATCGTCACCGTACTTGCTGGATCAACCAGCAGTCACCGTTTTATGTTCCCTTTTTTCCCCCCTTCTTACTAACTCCTTCGCTAACTCGCTATATATGAAAAGACCAAATCACTTTTGTTATCCATCGCAACGCACACACAATACGGCCTTTCCAAAGTGGCATCGCCTATCACGTGTTCATCGCCATCTGTCCATCAAGCCCCGATTGTAGTTCACCAAAATGTCTACACAAGCTTTCAACTAGCGGAGGCATTGGCTCAGCTATTATAGGGTAGTTTTGCCGAAAGATGAGCCTTGCCAGAGACAAAACTGCCAGATGATTCGACACAGGCTTTAACTGGAGGCACAATTCTTCAGGGGACGCCAACGACGGAGTGCCCTGGCCAAGCTCGAGAAAATTTGATACATCTCTCGTGTCCAGGCCGTTGAGAGAAACAAAGTCATGTACCGTTCCTTGGTGACCGTTCGCGGACGGCTGCGAAAGCAGACCGTACGCCCACAGGGTCAGACTAGCAAAGTACACGACCATGGCGTTAAATCCTCGCAAAGTTGTTGGTTTGCACTCCTCTGCATATCGGAGCACCTGTCCGGCGTGCCAAGCAGCATACCGGGATTCTGGCCCCGGTAGCCAAGTGTTCTCCAAGAGCTGCATAGCTCTTCGGGACTCTGTCTCACCCTTCCTGCCGGCGAGCCTCTGTACATCGTCCAACGAGACATGAAGGGTCATCATGAAAAGTTCCGAAAGAAGCGACAACTCAGGGTTAGGAGCCTGTGCCGCTTGAAGCTGGTTCGACAGTTTACGAAGGCCATCGTAAAGCTCTTGGTAGAGGGCCTGTGCCCATCCGGGAACGTCAGATCCCGGCCGGCCCGGAGCTGCGTGACGATGGCGAGTGACGGCATCGCGATAGGTCCAAATTTGTCCCCACAGTCCGTGCAGAGCAGCTTTACAGCAAGAGTCCATGTCCACCCAAGTATTTTGTTCAGTCACAAAAGACAGACAGTCTCGCCCATCTGACAGCCGTGGTAAACCGCCAGCAGGTACAGGTCCTTTGTTCGAGTGCAAGTTCCACCATGATTGTGAACTATTAGCCCTCCAAAGATCACGAGCGGCCGGAAGGGCGAAATCAAGCTCATTATACGCCAACGTGGGGCCTTTCCACTGCATAATTGAGGTCTGTACGTCGTGGAGAAATGCACGGATGGCCAGTCTGTACTTAGGTCAGTATCCCGAGGAACTCAGTAGGAGTAAGAGTTGTGTAAGGAACCTTTTGCAGGACTCAAGCGTTGTAAAGTTTCGCCATTTCGAATCCAGTACCTCATGGGAGTCACCAGTGTTGGGTGTATGAGTATTTGTGTCCGACGTAAAACTCAATTTTCCGATTCTTCGAAGCAGCTATTCACAGTTAGACTGCCAGTCAAGACCCGTATCCAGAATCGACTTACAATCAAAAACTGCGGGGCAAGGCTCTCTGCAGTCTCTGTTTGCAGCTTAAAGCCGCTCCATTGTCCGGTTTCAAGATGGAGTAGGGATGCTTGAAGTAGCGTGATGTCTCGCGAAGCCACAGTCGAAGATTCAAGCTGCCAATGGTTAGCTAGCTCCCAACATCACCAGGTGCGTCGTCGTTGGACTTCGATTCAGACCTACCCGTTTCCCAATAACGCCTACGGCGAGCTCATCAAGGGCCAGGCCAAATTGCCATATCGCCGCAGTGGATATTTGCGAAGCTCCGCTTGAGACAACGGCAGAGAAAAGCTCCAGGCTAGTCATTGGAAGGTCGAAGGAGGATCTGTGAATAAAAGCCTCACTCCTGGTATCTTCACTCATAAAGTATGTCTCAATCATATAACTCAACAGCTCAGCTGATGGGAATGTTGGTACTCGATGTGGAGTTGGGTTGTTAGCAAGAACCATGGCAAACATGCTGTCACGGGAGTAAGATGACACTATATCCGAGCGAGGCACTAAGCTCCCTGCTTGGCCTTTGGTCTCAGATTCTGGTACCCATGCTGAATGTCGAAGGGGTGTATCTTCGGGGACTGTATCTTTGCGGGCTTGGCGAGCTGAACGCTTTGCTCCGTTGCCAGACTGAGAACTTCGTCCGTTTCCATCTGAGCATGGAATTTTGAAAAAACCAAGGTCAACATCCCAAGAGAACCCAAATTCTGGAAGGAAATTTTGCGTCACAGCAAAGTATAATGATTCCTCCTGTGTATTTTCAAGAACAGACGCGCCAGTAAAAGAGGTACCATTGTAGTCCACAGTGGCATCAATTACATGCCCCTGGTTTGCAGTGACTGACTGAGACAACCCATAGGTAGCATCACTGGCTGTGAACACCTGGCCATCATTGCCTATAGTCGAGGCGACCATTGAGCTATCCGAGGGCGATATGCCAATCTGCGATTCCGATGTCCGGTATTGGTTCCCGCGTCTCACTGGCATCTGACATGTCAAACTCTTACTGCGGCAACGACTGCACGGCTTCTGGTCCTCGCATTTTGCCTTAGAGGCAGCACAATTAAGACATGCCTCTGCAGCTCGGTCGCTTCTTCTAATGAATGGACGATCTTTTGCGGCACCATCTCGATCGTGGGTGGTCTCGTGCCGTGTCAAAAGATCGGCGCGGTTGAAGCGCTTGGGGCAGCGGGTGCATTGGTACGGCCGGGCATTTTCGTGCGACCTGAGATGTCTTGTCAGGTGGTCGGCTCGTTCGTAGACGCGACGACAGATGTGGCAGACGTGGGATGGTGATGAAGCGGAAGCATCGGAGAGTTTTCTTTTGGCGGGCAATGCAGAGGAGGATCTCTGAGGGGTTTCATCATGTGGTTGTTGCAGGGCTGGGTCGAGCTGCTGGTGGAAGATTTGATGTTTCGAGGGCGACGAGGGCGGCAATTCCTGCTGCAATTCTTGCCGTTCCTGCTGCAAGGGCGGCTGAACACGCTGGTGCGGATCGGGCACAGACACGGGTGCTGCTAGGGAGAAGAGAGAGGATAGCAGCATGTCCGAGCCGGCGGCATCGCAAAGAATGTCGATGCCATTCTGCTCCGTGGCGGCCATTGGGTCCGAAGCCGCCGAAGCCAAGGCGGGCCGTGCCGTTCTGGCCAGAGGAGAAGCTGATACGAGCGGACTCGAGCTCGGAAAAATAACAAGTCGCCTGAGCCAAGTCCGCAGGGATTGATGACGGAAAGTTGAGGGGATCGCGAGACAATCCAAGAACAGGCCGTTGTGGTTCGGAAGAGAGG